>WNGS01003700.1:8562-18836 GCA_020271785.1 Procambarus virginalis
AAGGCCATATAAATAGTGCAGCTACAACTATCCAGAATCAGACAGCACCAGAAGTCAAATTACCATCACTCAGTCTTCCAACTTTTTCTGGAACAGAGGACGAGAATTGGGACAATTTCTGGAGCAAATTTGTCGATTCTGTGGATTCTAATGTCAATGTACCAAAGACGACAAAGTTTACGTATTTACAGAGTGTCTTGAAGGATGAAGCCTTTCAGGTAGTCTGTAATCTGAATCACACAGATGACGATTATGACAATGCTGTACAACTACTCAAGGACAACTATGCGAAGCCTGAAAGGACTATCAGAATTTTAACCCAGAAGCTGTTAGATATTAAACATCCAAATAATACAGCAGTCTCACTCCAAGCCTTTAGATTGGAGCTTGAGTCTTTGCTTAAGGCACTTAAAATAAAGTAAACTTGGATGAATCAGACTGGATAATCCAAGTCCATATGACTCGCAAATTACCCAGGGACATCCTGGATAAGTTGTTTGTGTTGTATGGAAAGTCATATCTGACAGTAACAGAGATTACAAAGGGGTTACAAACCATCATAGAACGAGAAAGAGTTATCCCAGATGAAAAGCGACATCTAAACCTTCGTCTACTACTAATAGTAAACAACAGAGTACAAACAGTACTCCAAACAAATCTAAAACAACTTCTCCCTCTCCAAAGTGGAGACAAGGCAGTGTGGGCACATACGCAGTTGGTACCTCCAAACCTACAGGTAACGCGTCACCCAAATCGGTGACTCCTCAAGATACTGTTAACGTCTGGAGACCATGTCTGTTCTGTGAACAATCACATTCCATGTACAATTGCAGACGATACCCCGATCGTGCAACACGCATAAAACGACTCAAGGAGTTACATAGATGTACCAAGTGTATAAGGGAACATCATCCCGACAGCTGCACATCAACAATACGCACCTGTTATAGGTGCCATAAGGGTCAACACCATACAGCACTTTGTGGGGATTCAAGTACAAAGTCTGCCAAACCACAGGAGGAGGAAGGAACTAACACCTCAGTACAGCTTTGTACTGTGCTACCTGACATAAGTGTTTTCTCAACAAGGTCTAAACATAAATCAGCTCTACCTACTGCACGATTGATCATTAGAAATGGAGAGAACAAAGCCACCGTACGTGGATTATTTGATCAAGGGTCCCAATTGACCTTTATATCCAAAGAGTTGGTAGATACCCTGAAACTTACACCTGTAGAGGAGACACGAATAAACATAGCAGGATTCCTGACTGACTCAGGAGCCCGAGTTTTCAAGGTAGTACAACCCAAAGTACGATTAGGAGGTTACGAACAAAATGTACAAGCTCTAGTAGTAGATAGATTCCCAACAGATCTATATGTATATGGTCTGGGGACAACAGCCAAATTCCTAGAAAAAAGGGGAATTCATTTGGCTGATAAAATCACAACAGATAACCTTTCCAATATTGGAATCCTTATGGGATCAGATGTCTACCATAAGTTTATCAAAGGAAAGGAATACAAACACGGTATGAACGTGTTACCATCTGCAGGTGGCTATTTGCTAACAGGCCCTGTATTACGGCTAAACC
Organism: Procambarus virginalis; assembly: GCA_020271785.1. Taxonomy (NCBI): domain Eukaryota; kingdom Metazoa; phylum Arthropoda; class Malacostraca; order Decapoda; family Cambaridae; genus Procambarus; species Procambarus virginalis. The sequence goes on from WNGS01003700.1 coordinate 10,157, forward strand.
AACCCGCACCTGTAGAACACCAACATGCCAACCCAGTAATGGTTGCATGACTAGGAGACCAGTCTCCACTGCAACTCAGAGACATGTCCGAGGAAGAGCTTGATCCCCCTGTACACAAGTTATGGGACCTGGCAACTCTCGGCATTGTCCCTGAACAACCTAGCCCAGATGATGACTGGACTTACAAACAATACCTGGACTCAGTTATATACAGAGATAATCAATACTGGGTCAGGTTACCATGGAAGCTGAATCACCCTCAGCTACCCGTCAACCATTTTATGGCACAAAACCAATTGAGATCACAGGTGTTGCGCTTACAAAGACAACCTGAGAACTTGAAGTTGTACCATGAAATAATACAGAAGCAACTCGATGACAAATTTATCGAAGTTGTTACAAATGATAACCCAAAGGAAGGTCACTACTTACCACATCATTGTGTACAGAAGAATTCTGCAACTACCCCATTACGGATAGTATTTAATTGCAGTGCTAAAATGAGGCCGAGTAGTGTTTCGTTAAACGACTGTCTTCAAACTGGCCCTAGCCTAACACAAAGGCTTTACGACGTGCTGTTAAAGTTCCGTATTGGGACTTATGCATATACGGCCGACATCAGCAAGGCATTCCTTAGGGTAGGTCTTCAAGAAGAAGACCGGAACTACACAAAGTTCCTATGGATTAAGGATCCTAACGATCCGAACAGTGAATTAATCACTTACCGTTTTGCCTCTGTCCTTTTTGGCGCCACGTCATCTCCTTTTCTGCTCCAAGCTACCTTGGATACGCACTTGAAGAAGTCCAATAGCCCAAACAAGACGGAAATTAGCAAAAACCTGTATGTGGATAATTTTCAAGGTACAACCAACAGTGAAAGTAAACTGTTGGACATATACCATGAGGCCAATCGAGAATTAATGGGAGCCAATATGCCTCTCCAATCTTGGGTCTCTAACAATGAAAAATTAAATCAACTGATCTCAACTGAATTTCCCGATTACCAGGTACCCGAGATGACAAAGGTACTAGGTGTCGAATGGAACACGACAACAGATCAGTTGACAATCAAGTCAGTGGAGCCTGATACCACTAACTTAACAATGAGAAAATTACTATCACAAGTCAGCAAACCCTTCGACCCATTAGGACTATTAAGCCCAGTACTGATTAATGGGAAGTTGATAATACAGGAATGTTGGCAACAAAGATAGGCTGGGATGATCTTCTAACACCTGCTCTACAAGAAAAATGGCAAGGTTTAGTAAAAGATTTAAGTACCCTAGAGTCTGTCAAGTTCCCAGGAACACAGTAGTAAATGAAAAAGAACCAATTAAGCTACATGTATTCTGTGATGCCTCAGGAAAGGCTTATGGAACAGTAGCTTACCTGGTCACAAATGGGCAAGCCAATTTGCTCACATCAAAGGCCAGAGTGGCACCTTTAAAGAAAAGATCACTGCCACAACTGGAATTAACAGCCTTACTGTTAGGAGTAAGATTGGCTCATTATTTGATCAAGGCCTTACGCCACATCCACTTTAAAGAAACAGTAGTTTGGTCAGATAATGAGGCAGTACTACAGTGGGTTAAGAACAATAACAGTAAGAATCCTTACGTGAGTAACCGCGTTAAGGAAATACGAGAGTTGTCAGCAGGGTATAAACTAAGATATGTACCCACAAAAGAGAATCCAGCTGACTATCTCTCCCGAGGACTGACTTTACGGCAATTAACAAAGGCAGAGATGTGGTTCAATGGACCTCAGTGGCTAATCAGCGACCAGTGGCCTGAACAAAAGCCACAAGTCATTGTGACCAATGTTACTGTTCCCACTGAGAACCCAGAACCACCTCGGACTTTGGTAATTGATCCTACTCGGTACTCTGAACTGAACAAACTTATAGGTGTCACCCAAGTAGTGTTTGATTTTCTAAAGAAAATAGGAATCAAGCATAAATTCCCTAATGCCCTAAGGTATTGGGTCAAAAGAGCTCAGATCGACACATTCGGGACAGAATTTGACAATGTTCCAAAGAAGCTACAACGTGATCTGGGTCTCTGGTTAGACACTGACAATTATAACATAATCAGATGCGGAGGCCGCTTACAGCACGCTGACATAGATTTGGAAGCAAAAAATCCAATATTGCTCCCTCGTCACCACATAGTAAGCAAACTAATTGTGTTACATATACACAAATACTGCACTCTGCATGGTGGGGTATTAGATACTCTCACAGACTTAAGACAACAGTACTGGCTACCCCAAGGTAGACAGACAGTAAAATCAATAATCAAATCCTGTGTTGTTTGCCGGAGATACGATGCCAGAGTGTGTCCATATCCTGGCCCACCTCCACTTCCGAAGGAACGAGTCGTACATATTCGTCCCTTTGAGACTACAGGAGTAGATTTCACAGGAGCACTAACACTTACAGGCACTAAAGACAAGAAACCAGTAAAAGCTTACATCTGTCTTTTTACTTGTGCCACAACAAGGGCAGTCCATCTAGAAGTGACTCCCGATATGAGTGCCGAAGCATTCTTACAGGCTTTCCGCAGGTTTGCTTCACGTAGATCCTGTCCTAAGTTAATGATCTCAGACAATGGGTCCAACTTAGTGGCAGGAGAAGCATGTCTGAGGAAAATCTGGACACATCCAAAGGTACGCACAGCCCTAAATCAACGGCAGTGCCATTGGAAATTCATACCTCCCAGAGCACCATGGCACGGAGGCTTCTATGAACGCATGGTTGGTACGGTAAAACGTTCTCTACGGAAAACCCTACACCGCCAAAAGATTGACCTGCAGGAGCTTCAAACAGTAGTCATAGAGATAGAAGCACGAGTCAATAACCGACCACTTACCTACCTCTCTGATGATGTTTTGCAGCGTGAACCATTAAGTCCAGCTCATTTGATGTATGGTAGACCTCTCAAAACACTTGTGTCCCTTACGGACGAGGAACCAGAGGATCCTTCATATGTCCAAGAGAGTGATTTGGTTCAACGTTTCAAACATCTATCAAGGGTGATAAGTCGGTGGAATGACGTATGGACTCGAGAATACCTTACAGCTCTGAGAGAGTATCATTACGGGGCAAACAACCCCTACAACAGAATTAACTTGAACCCTGGTGACATAGTTCTGGTGGATAGTGATGGACCACGCTCAGAGTGGCCTTTAGGTCAAATAGTCTCTGTTCATCCAGACAGCCAGGGCATCTTGAGAATAGTGAAAGTGAAATGCCGAGGCAACACTACTCTCAAAACTTTAGAGAAATTAGTTCCTTTAGAACTGGCCAGGAACGAAGACGTACAGCGACTTCCAGCACCCGATACGCCAGTACGGGACATACGTCCCCAAAGGACTGCAGCTCAACAATGTAAACTCAAATTAAAGCAGCATTATAATTCTGAAGGAGAGAATAAAGTGATCGCAGTCCTTACCGGGACTTCGACCCGTGTTCTTCCCCCCCGGAATTATGTCGGGAAACCGACACACTCATACACAAATAGTATAGTCTTCCCTTAACAGTATCCTCTTAAAATTAGAGAATGGGAGACTCCGTGACGTCATCGACGTCGCGTATTTACATTATTAAACCACTGTTCATACAACAGTTTAATGTCTAAATTGAATAAAAAAGTGTTCAATAAGACTGAATATAATTATTAACACCAAAATATAGCTTGATTCCTTGTTAACGTAAATTTAACTTAGAAGTGGAACCACAAAATATTGGAACAGACACAAAGCCAGCGTCTCTTACAGACGCCACGCTCACACGAAACAATAACAAAGCAGCTTTACGCTGCACCATGGCTCCAGAGTTGGTTTAACACCTAGACACCCATTAACGTGTCAACAACCAGCAACACAGCCTATCAACAACGATTGTATCCGTCTTACCAAGTATTTGTTTATTATTCTAGTGCACTTTTAATATCAAAGGGATAGGCGGTTATGATATATGAACAACACCAACACCATGTACGTGTACCCCATTTTACAGCCCTCACATACCATGTTATACCTGTATTGATATGTTCAGGGAAAGTATTAACTCTTTGCATCCCATACAGGTAAAATTGTGACTTGGAACAGCAAGTAGCTGAGCAGTAGAACTATGCACATGTACCTAGCTGTTGCCAGCCTTGAAGGCCTCCACAGCCGCCATTGGCACCATGAGGCACAGGGCCACACCCATAGATGCAATAACACACAGCCTTAGCAGGGCCTTACTACAGGCCAGATAAGGCCCTTTAGTTATTGTAGTAGTAGTATTCATAACTAGTAATAATTGTTGAAATAATAGTAGATTAGACCACCATATGTGGTATGATAAAATAATATAATTAAACTTAGGTAAACAATTTGTAGTTTAAGAAGGAGCCATTACAAAGTGGTTTAAGCTACAAATTGTCCCTCCAATTTGTGTGAGAATAATTTCAGGCAGTTTTAACAAGTACATACAGTCCACTCAATTTCTTACCTACTAAGAAAAAATAAGATAAACTATATTTATTGAAGTCAATTAAAGGAGATATACTGCCTGGAGTTTTTACCACACCCGGCATGATCGGTGATAGCTCTTGTTGGGTGTCCTGCCTCTAATTGTAGCTCCATGGTGGGTGTGGGGGAACATTCGTGAATGAATGTTTCTTTTTTGTACCTATGTTGTGTTCTGTTCCTCCTTACTTCTCAGGCTCGTGGGGTGGGCGACCAAGCCCCCGAATCGGACTGTGTTGGAAGACCGGGCTCTGTAGCCCCCGCTGCATTGGGCCCGACCTTGCTCCTTCTTTGACCCCTTGTGACTACTCCCCTCTTTCCCTCTGCGGTTGGGAGACGACGTATACTCACGACGCACCCTAGGGGTGCATCGTGAGTGTACGCCCCCCTAACTCTTAAACTGCGCTACGCACCTGCAGGCCCACGTCTGGTTTGCGCAACGCACCTCCGGGTATTTTTATTTTTCACGTTCCATTCAAAACAAAACGCGGCTACGTGGGGTTCACATCAGCTTCCTCAGGGCTCTTGTAAACAGACGTCATCTTTAAAAAAAATCATGGTCCACATTCCCGGGTGTTGGAGCCTCAGTAGTGAGTGAGCAACCAAGGTCGGCGCACGCAGTATGAGCGCACAGCACTGCTGTTCAGCGTGTGACCACAGCATCGCCTAATAGTGTCAATATATATATAATCTGTATTATTTAGCCATGATAGTATTATAGAAGAACCTGAGTGTGATAATGACTGGGAACAATGTTCAAATATCAGTGATTCAATGCTGTTCACGATGTTCACAGCGCTAGTCACAGCACCACAGCATTATTTCGTCCATCTAGGAATCTTCAAATGACTAATTAGGTTACTTTTCAAAATAATCGTGTAGTCAATTATTCATTTACAGGAATTAGTGACCAGGATTGTGGTTATAATTAGCATTGTGGAAGGAGGAATTTTGGTGAGGGAGGGAGGGAGAGAATTGAGGTAGCCTCCACTGTGTGTGGCAGCCACTCTTGTTTTGCTCACCATACTAGCTCAGTGGTTCGCTATGGGGAACACATATGTACATGGGTATATACAGTGTGTGTATATAGTATAATAACAGCAACAAGAGTATGTTGGGAGGAGCTATTTTTGTGAGGGAGGTGACCTAATAATCATAGCGTCATCTGCTGTGTGATTTCTCGTGCAGTGTATGGTAGCCACTGTACTGTTTGGACACAATAACGGCTTACTTGCATAGTTCTGGTGAATAAAACCTGTAGATAGGTATACATAACATATGTAAATAGTGTAATATAAACAGTAAGAGTATGGTGGGAGGAGGGGTGATGGTGAGTACGATGTTGGAGGAGAGAGGGAGGACTGGCTGGCTGGGTGTGGCTGCTCAAACTCGAGGAATTGTGTGTGTTGATGGTGAATGTATATACTGTGTGACAGTGTATAGTGTGTAAATAGATTGTATATATACATAAATTAGCATGATACACGGTATATATGTGCAACATACGTGCACTGTGTTACGTGTCTTGCACGTAACACAGTGTCGTCGGACAGTACGGATGTTTTACTGCCATAATATAGTGTACGTGTTCATTATACATAGGATTAGCAAGTAAAAACAAATAAAATGTATTTGGAACTGTGCGCCAAAAATGAACAAAAATATATTCGTGGCAACTCGCGCGCCCCGCTCCGGGCGCCCTACTGGCCCCGGGAACGTACGTCACGGGCGAATGGGGAATGATGACGTCACGCCCCAACTTACGGGCCCCATATCAGCCAAATTAAGTACAATTTTGATTTTTTTTTTACATACCCATACTCAGGGAAGGGTTTTTGACACTTTAAAAAAAAAAAAAAATTCCAGAGAATTTATTTCCTGCACTGCGGAGGTGTCATATTTGGAGGCAACACAGTTAAGGGGTTAAGAACCGTCAATCCGTCGAGATCGGGTTCAGTGACGAAAGGAGGATTAACAATAAAATGTTCCCCTCGCTCTCGACGTTGGGTACTACAGTTCTACGGGTGCAAGAGTATGCCTCCCCAAGCACCCAGGCGTCAAAATAGAAGTAGTCCAAAAGAATAACCAAAAGAAGCAAAAGGTCGACAGGAAATGACAAGCAGATAGGAGATGAGGGGGAAGAAAAACGAAACATAAGGAAAAGGAAAAGTGATCCGGCACAATTGGAGAAGACAGCAGCAGGAGCATAAGGCTACAAAAGGACAGAGGACTGTCCCATTTAGCATCACACTCTGGCAGCCGACCACCGAGCCCCCTCATGGCGCCAACGGGACAGATGGGGAGGGGGTTGTGGGTGGTAGTGGACCCCATACCCATCTTGTGGAAGGGGGGGTAGTGGACCCCATACCCATCTTATCGGTGGTTGTGGACCCCATACCTATCTTGTGGAGACAGTGGACCCCATACCCATCCTGTAGATGGTAGTGGACCCCATACCCATCTTGCGGGTGGTAGTGGACCCCATACCCATCTTGTGGGTGGTAGTGGACCCCATACCCATCATATAGGTAGTATTGGACCCCATACCCATCTTATAGGTAGTACTGGCTGCCATATTTATCCTGTGGGTAGTAGTGGACCCATACCCATCCTGTGGATGGTAGTAAACCCATTTATTTATTTATTTATTATATATATACAAGAAGGTACATTGGGATTGTGAGGATACATAGTATAGTAATTACAATCTAGTAAAGCCACTAGTACGAGCAGTATTTTGGGCAGGTCCTTAATATAAGAAAATTTTAAGTAGGTAAATACTTGCAAAATTTATAAAAAATTATAATAGTTACAAGCAAGAAAAAAATAAACGATGAGAGAAAATTGTAGGTATATTAAAGCTCATAGGTAGCTCAGATTGATTGCAATGACAGCTTGAATGGTAGTTGGCAAAAATTAGTAGGCACAATACAGCATATGGGAAGCACATAAAAGAAGACAGCAATTAACACAATGATAAGGTGTTTGGGTTAAGAACATAAAAATTGAGAGATTCAAAATTTTAAAATAATTTGTAATATCAAAATCAGTGATCAAATTCAGATCAAAAGTTTCCTATTATTCTTTCGTTCTGTTTCTAGTGTGATTGATAGAAAATTAAATGTGAATAACTGAAGAAAAATCAAAGTATTTCTGATCCATAATGTTTTATATCAAATTCTCAATTGGAATGATGCCGAAATTATTCACATAATTATTTTATATATATAAACAAAGTTCATCTTCTATTAGGTAAATTATTCAGCCAGTCGCCATTTTTAGAAATTATGGTTATTGTTTTTTTTGTGTCCAGGCCAAGTGACGTCATTACCAGGTCCGGGGGTAAGTACAATCATGAAGATGTTACTGTGTTCAACACACCAACACTATTGGATTATTTGCAGATATTAAATGGTATACAACGAAGGAAGGACCTCTGCAACATTGACTTGTCGTGGTATTTCCAAAAACATTCACCATGGAAATACCGTTTGACAAAAATATGAAACGATGTGGAGCTGGTCTTACGCAACACTGGTTCAAGGTGAGCGCATGCAACACTGGTTCAAGGTGAGGCTCATGCAACACTGGTCAAGGTGAGGCTCATGCAACACTGGTTCAAGGTGAGGCTCATGCAACACTGGTTCAGGTGTGGCTCATACAAAACTGATTCAAGGTGAGGCTCATGCAACACTTGTTCAAGGTGTTAGGCTCATGCAACACTGGTTCAAGGTGAGGCTCATGCAACACTGGCTCAAGGTGAGGCTCATGCAACACTGGTTCAAGGTGAGGCTGATGCAACACTGCTCAAGGTGATGCTCATGCAACACTGGCTCAGGTGTGGCTCATGCAACACTGGTTCAAGGTGAGGCTCATGCAACACTGGTTCAAGGTGATGCTCATGCAACACTGGCTCAAGGTGTGGCTCATGCAACACTGGTTCAAGGTGAGGCTCATGCAACACTGGCTCAAGGTGATGCTCATGCAACACTGGCTCAAGGGATGCTCATGCAACACTGGCTCAAGGTGATGCTCAGCAACACTGGTTCAAGGTGAGGCTCATGCAACACGATGAGCAGACGTCTGGACACCTCCGCCTGGGACCTTGCTGATCGCTTTCTGTTTTGCGATTTTGGATTTGCTACTGCTGTTTGGCATCCCAATT
>WNGS01003701.1:0-12621 GCA_020271785.1 Procambarus virginalis
TCATAAAACACAGATGGACAAAATTATATATAAAACAATCAAAAGTCTTGTCTCCCTTATAAAATATATTTATGGCAAAATAATATAACAGACTTAACTCCACAGATGTTAGCTCTCCTGCCCAGACGAGTTACTGACTACAAAAACTGCGGGAGTCAAAAACATTACTTCTGCCCCGCGGAAAATTGCCAAACTAACAATATTAATTAACTTACATGAAGCAAAATAATGTGACAAGAGTAATCTTAAAGTAACTTAGTAAATGGTCAGAATACATGCATAACAAAAATGATGTTATGAACTAGAAGTTTCTCACGGAATGTTGCCCCCAATGTTCAACAATTACAGAGTTCCCATCAGTGTTTCCTACGGATGGTCATATATAAAACCACTTTCCCACGAAATCAACCGTGAACACACAAAGAGCAATTACTCGTTCCCACGGGTGGGAAAGTTAGGCTTAATTCAACATATAATCAGGCAACACATATATATTTAGATGTACATATAATCAGATAAAACAAGGCATATATATAAGTACAAATTAATGTAGAAGTACAAATTAAATGTATTTAATTACGTAGCTTATAGAGGTACGTAACAGTACTGCTGTGACAAGTGGTACTGTTGTGACAGGTGGTACTGTTGTGATAGGTGGTACTGTTGTGACAGGTGGTACTGTTGTGATAGGTGGTACTGTTGTGACAGGTGGTAATCTAGTGACAGGTGGTAGAGTTGTGACAGGTGGTACTATTGTTTCAGGTGGTACTGTTGTGACAGGTGGTAGTGTTGTGACAGGTGGTACTATTGTTACAGGTGGTACTGTTGTGACAGGTGGTAGTGTTGTGACAGGTGGTACTGTAGTGACAGGTGGTACTGTTGTGACAGGTGGTACTATAGTGACAGGTGGTACTGTTGTGACAGGTGGTACTATAATGACAGGTGGTACTGTTGTGACAGGTGGTACTATAGTGACAGGTGGTACTGTTGTGACAGGTGGTACTGTTGTGACAGGTGGTACTGTTGTGACAGGTGGTACTGTAGTGACAGGTGATACTGTTGTGACAGGTGGTACTGTTCTGATAGGTGGTACTCTAGTGACAAGTGGTACTGTTGTGACAGGTGGTACTGTTGTGACAGGTGGTACTCTAGTGACAGGTGGTAGTGTTGTGACAGGAGGTACTGTTGTGATATATATAGTGACAGTGGTACTGTTGTGACAGGTGGTACTGTTGTGACAGGTGGTACTGTTGTGACAGGTGGTACTGTAATGACAGGTGGTACTATTGTTGCAGGTGGTACTGTTGTGACAGGTGGTACTCTAGTGACAGGTGCTACTGTTGTGACAGGTGGTACTGTTGTGACAGGTGGTACTCTAGTGACAGGTGGTACTGTTGTGACAGGTGGTACTGTTGTGACAGGTGGTACTGTTGTGACAGGTGGTAGTGTTGTGACAGGTGGTACTGTTGGGACAGGTGGTACTGTTGTGACAAATGGTACTGTTGTCACAAATGGTACTGTTGTGACATGTGGTACTGTAGTGACAGGTGGTACTGTTGTGACAGGTGGTACTATAGTGACAGGTGGTACTATTGTTTCAGGTGGTACTGTTGTGACAGGTGGTACTGTTGTGACAGGTGGTACTGTTGTGACAGGTGGTACTGTTAGCAGGTGGTACTGTTGTGACAGGTGGTGCTGTTGTGACAGGTGGTACTCTAGTGACAGGTGGTACTGTTGTGACAGGTTGTACTGTAGTGACAGGTGGTACTATTATTGCAGGTGGTACTGTTGTGACAGGTGGTACTGTTGTGACAGGTGGTACTGTTGTGATAGGTGGTACTCTAGTGACAGGTGGTACTGTTGTGACAGGTGGTACTGTTGTGACAGTTGGTACTCTAGTGACAGTTGGTACTGTTGTGACAGGTGGTACTGTTGTGACAGGTGGTACTCTAGTAACAGGTGGTAGTGTTGTGACAGGTGGTAGTGTTGTGACAGGTGGTACTGTTGTGACAGATGGTGCTATAGTGACAGATGGTACTGTTGTGACAGGTGGTACTGTTGTGACAGGTGGTACTGTAGTGACAGGTGGTACTGTTGTGACAAGTGGTACTGTTGTGATAGGTGGTACTGTTGTGACAGGTGGTACTGTTGTGATACGTGGTACTGCTGTGACAGGTGGTAATCTATTGACAGGTGGTAGAGTTGTGACAGGTGGTACTATTGTTACAGGTGGTACTGTTGTGACAGGTGGTAGTGTTGTGAAAGGTGGTACTGTTGTGACAGGTGGTACTGTTGTGACAGGTGGTACTATAGTGAGAGGTGGTACTGTTGTGACAGGTGGTACTGTTGTGACAGGTGGTACTGTTGTGACAGGTGGTACTGTAGTGACAGGTGATACTGTTGTGACAGGTAGTACTGTTCTGACAGGTGGTACTCTAGTGACAAGTGGTACTGTTGTGACAGGTGGTACTGTTGTGACAGGTGGTACTCTAGTGACAAGTGGTACTGTTGTGACAGGTAGTACTGTTGTGACAGGTGGTACTCTAGTGACAGGTGGTAGTGTTGTGACAGGAGGTACTGTTGTGACAGGTGGTGCTATAGTGACAGGTGGTACTGTTGTGACAGGTGGTACTGTAGTGACAGGTGGTACTGTTGTGACAGGTGGTACTGTAGTGACAGGTGGTACTATTGTTGCAGGTGGTACTGTTGTGACAGTGGTACTGTTGTGACAGGTGGTACTGTTGTGACAGGTGGTACTCTAGTGACAGGTGGTACTGTTGTGACAGGTGGTACTGTTGTGACAGGTGGTACTGTTGTGACAGGTGGTACTGTTGTGACAGGTGGTACTGTTGTGACAGGTGGTACTGTTGTGACAGGTGGTACTGTTGTGACAGGTGGTAGTGTTGTGACAGGTGGTACTGTTGGGACAGGTGGTACTGTTGTGACAAATGGTACTGTTATGACATGTGGTACTGTAGTGACAGGTGGTACTGTTGTGACAGGTGGTGCTGTTGTGACAGGTGGTACTCTAGTGACAGGTGGTACTGTTGTGACAGGTTGTACTGTAGTGACAGGTGGTACTATTGTTGCAGGTGGTACTGTTGTGACAGGTGGTACTGTTGCGACAGGTGGTACTGTTGTGATAGGTGGTACTCTAGTGACAGGTGGTACTGTTGTGACAGGTGGTTCTGTTGTGACAGTTGGTACTCTAGTGACAGGTGGTACTGTTGTGGCAGGTGGTACTGTTGTGACAGGTGGTACTCTAGTAACAGGTGGTAGTGTTGTGACAGGTGGTAGTGTTGTGACAGGTGGTAGTGTTGTGACAGGTGGTACTGTTGTGACAGATGGTGCTATAGTGACAGGTGGTACTGTTGTGACAGGTGGTACTGTTGTGACAGGTGGTACTGTAGTGACGGGTGGTACTATTGTTGCAGGTGGTACTGTTGTGACAAGTGGTCCTGTATTGATAGGTGGTACTGTTGTGACAGGTGGTACTGTTGTGATAGGTGGTACTGTTGTGATATGTGGTAATCTAGTGACAGGTGGTAGAGTTGTGACAGGTGGTACTATTGTTACAGGTGGTACTGTTGTGACAGGTGGTAGTGTTGTGACCGGTGGTACTATTGTTACAGGTGGTACTGTGTTGACAGGTGGTAGTGTTGTGACAGGTGGTACTGTAGTGACAGGTGGTACTGTTGTGACAGGTGGTACTATAGTGACAGGTGGTACTGTTGTGACAGGTGGTACTATAATGACAGGTGGTACTGTTGTGACAGGTGGTACTATAGTGACAGGTGGTACTGTTGTGACAGGTGGTACTGTTGTGACAGGTGGTACTGTTGTGACAGGTGGTACTGTAGTGACAGGTGATACTGTTGTGACAGGTGGTACTGTTGTGACAGGTGGTACTCTAGTGACAGGTGGTGCTCTAGTGACAGGTGGTAGTGTTGTGACAGGTGGTACTGTTGTGACAGGTGGTACTGTAGTGACAGGTGATACTGTTGTGACAGGTAGTACTGTTCTGACAGGTGGTACTCTAGTGACAAGTGGTACTGTTGTGACAGGTGGTACTGTTGTGACAGGTGGTACTGTTGTGACAGGTGGTACTCTAGTGACAAGTGGTACTGTTGTGACAGGTAGTACTGTTGTGACAGGTGGTACTCTAGTGACAGGTGGTAGTGTTGTGACAGGAGGTACTGTTGTGACAGGTGGTGCTATAGTGACAGGTGGTACTGTTGTGACAGGTGGTACTGTAGTGACAGGTGGTACTGTTGTGACAGGTGGTACTGTAGTGACAGGTGGTACTATTGTTGCAGGTGGTACTGTTGTGACAGTGGTACTGTTGTGACAGGTGGTACTGTTGTGACAGGTGGTACTCTAGTGACAGGTGGTACTGTTGTGACAGGTGGTACTGTTGTGACAGGTGGTACTCTAGTGACAGGTGGTACTGTTGTGACAGGTGGTACTGTTGTGACAGGTGGTACTGTTGTGACAGGTGGTACTGTTGTGACAGGTGGTACTGTTGTGACAGGTGGTAGTGTTGTGACAGGTGGTACTGTTGGGACAGGTGGTACTGTTGTGACAATGGTACTGTTATGACATGTGGTACTGTAGTGACAGGTGGTACTGTTGTGACAGGTGGTGCTGTTGTGACAGGTGGTACTCTAGTGACAGGTGGTACTGTTGTGACAGGTTGTACTGTAGTGACAGGTGGTACTATTGTTGCAGGTGGTACTGTTGTGACAGGTGGTACTGTTGCGACAGGTGGTACTGTTGTGATAGGTGGTACTCTAGTGACAGGTGGTACTGTTGTGACAGGTGGTTCTGTTGTGACAGTTGGTACTCTAGTGACAGGTGGTACTGTTGTGGCAGGTGGTACTGTTGTGACAGGTTGTACTCTAGTAACAGGTGGTAGTGTTGTGACAGGTGGTAGTGTTGTGACAGGTGGTACTGTTGTGACAGATGGTGCTATAATGACAGGTGGTACTGTTGTGACAGGTGGTACTGTTGTGACAGGTGGTACTGTAGTGACGGGTGGTACTATTGTTGCAGGTGGTACTGTTGTGACAAGTGGNTGATGCCACCTTCAGTGAGCATCAGAATGTGCCCCAGTATCTTCAAAATCTCCGACACATTCTAGAGAGGGTCCATTCCTTTGCCAGCAACAACCTACAGAAAGCCCAGGAGAGGATGAAGACTCGTTACGACCAGCACTGTAAAGTAAGGAAGTTTACACCAGGAGACTTAGTGCTTGCCTATTTCCCTATCCCAGGTTCTCCTTTACAGAACAGGTTCTCAGGACCCTACCGTGTTAAGGAGTGCCGAAACAACTTCAACTACGTTCTCGAGACACCCGATAGGCGGCGGAAGACCCAGCTGTGCCACATTAATTTACTCAAGCCCTACCATGGGGTTCCTCCCACTGTGTTAACCAATTTCACCTCATTTGCAGGTCCATATAGCCACAGTGAGACCTTCCCTGCTTCTCCTTCCGAAAGCACTGACACTGAGACAGCGCTCTCTAATTCAGAAATCCTTACTGATTTTCACCATCATTTTCAACACAATAATTGTGCTCCTTTATCACATTCTAATACTTCTCTCGCATCGCCAGATATCAAGTTTCCCATCCTCCATAGTGACGCCAGTGGTACCGTCAACATGGGTGACCTAGTACAACAAGGCGACGAGACTATACATACCAACTACCATAAACGACACCACGAGCAACAAGGAGCTACTCGTCGTCCTGAACGGGCAACACTTTGCTCCATACCAGCAAAGTACTCAGTCCACCACCATCTACATGGACCACACCCATCTTCATTTCCTACAGACAGCCCAACTCAACCATCGACTACTTCTATAATGGGCTTGCCAGCTACATCATCTCAGCCTGGAGATTTCTACACCCAGAAGTCTGACATCATATCAGATGCCCTCTGCAGCAACACTGAGGTAGAGGCAGCTCCACCTCCAGTGAACGTGACTCACCCAGAACAGCAGGCTTCGGGGGAGAGTTGTGACAATAATCTCTTCCCAGAGATTGAGCCTGCTATCTCCTTAATTCATCACGTTCTCAACAATATGCAAGATACGTTTTGTGTGGCTAAACGTATATATCAAGACAGCCACACGCACCTGCAACTCCCTCCTCCCCCCTCTCCAGCACCTGCTGCACACCCTGGTCGACTTGCCAACTACTACTACTCTCAGCAAACTAGTGACTTGCGGCCATCCAGCGTTCTCATTGGCCGCCAACCAACACACCACTCCCGTTCCTCGCCAATCACAATCGTCGCCAGTTATTGTTAGAGTCCCTTGCATTTCTGCCAGCCAGAATATATCTCGTGCTCCTGCTATGAACACCTGAATTTGACCCACCTCGTGTGATCAAATAAGAGGTTCTTAGCTAGCGCATATATTCCCAGCACCATTTTATTTTGTTAACGTAACCAGTTCCCCCCTTTTCACTTTGTTATAATTTTATATATTTTTTTTTACATTATATTATATATATGCCAAGGTATCGTCTTTATTTTATTTTGTGTTTTCTATATTAAAGTAAAGTATTTTTTATTATATTTTGTGTTTTCGTGTATCTTGCCTTACCACAGATTATCAGACAAGCAGTCACTCTTTTTTTTCTTTTTTTTATTTAAATTAAGTATATGTGGCCCAGCACTGACACCTGCTATTTGGAAGACTGCCGACCACCATTTCCAACACGTTACCGTCACAATATATATATATGTATATATATATATATATATATATATATATATATATATATATATATATATATATATATATATATATATATATATATATATATATCGTACCTAGTAGCCAGAATGCACTTCTCAGCCTACTATGCAAGGCCCGATTTGCCTAATAGGCCAAGTTTTCATGATTTAATTGTTTTTTGACTACCTAACCTACCTTTTTTGGCTACCTAACCTAACCTAACCTATAAAGATAGGTTAGGTTAGGTTAGGTAGGGTTGGTTAGGTTCGGTCATATAACTACGTTAATTTTAACTCCTATAAAAAAAATTGACCTCATACATAATGAAATGGGTAGCTTTATCATTTCATAAGAAAAAAATTTCAGAAAATATATTAATTCATGAAAACTTGGCTTATTAGGCAAATCGGGCTTTGCATAGTAGGCTGAGAAGTGCATTCTGGCTACTTGGTACGACATATATATATATATATATATATATATATATATATATATATATATATATATATATATATATATATATATATAATATTAAATATGACCGAAAAGGTAAGATTAATAATTCTAACACGAATTTTCTCTATTTTCCTTATGTTTCTATTTACTGGTGACGGTAAATGAAAAATCAATTCTCCAAAATTCATTTTTATTTCTAGTCTTCTAGTGTGAAGTGACTTTCACCTTGCACTGGAATATTTCTCTCTCTCTCCTGGCTGGGGGAAACCTGGTAGTCCCTTATACCATGCGTCATGTCTAGGCAGATGCCTGGGGTGGGTGGGTTCGTGGAGGTGGTGGGTTG
Organism: Procambarus virginalis; assembly: GCA_020271785.1. NCBI lineage: Eukaryota > Metazoa > Arthropoda > Malacostraca > Decapoda > Cambaridae > Procambarus > Procambarus virginalis. The sequence goes on from WNGS01003701.1 coordinate 7,547, forward strand.
GGGGTGGGGATGCATGGGATGCTGCACCGACCCGGGCGAGGGGCCGGAGGGTAGGGGAAGGCGTGACTGCCTGACCATAGGAGGTGGGGGCGGAAGACACTACCCCCTCACTGGGTAGTGTCTTCTGTTGGAAATCCGACACACATAATAACATGAGTATACCCTTAAAGAAAAGAGAATGGGTAATTCCGTGACGTCATCGACGTCACTTTTTACATTACTCAAAATTTCTTTTAAACACAACAGTCTAGTGTTTAAATTTAATAAAAAGTGTTCACTAGGACTGAATATACTTACTAACACCAAAACATAGCTTGACTCCCTTGTTACTGTAAAATTAAATCTAGACGTAGAACCAAAACATTGGAACAAGCAGGGAGGGAGCGTCACTTCACAGCGAGAATCATAAAAAACGACAGGAGAGTGTTCCAGAGAATTGTGATACTAGTCTCGCACGATAGACATACTCTATCCCCAAGAGATTTACAACAACAATACCTCTACAACCATAGGAACACCAGTATCCGTCTTGCCAAGTATTTTTGTATAAATTGGGCCAGTTTATTCATAAATATGTTAGATTGTTATAATGTGGGTGAAAACCCACCAATACGTACGTACTCAGCTCTACACACACATATTACATGTCATACACACACATATTACATATCATGTAATTATATGTTTAGGGAACCTTTATTAATTCCTTACATCCGAAACAGGTCATTGTGAGGGAAGTTAGTGAAGCAGGAAGCTGGCTCCCAACATAATTATAGAAATTGCTTTCATGAACTGTCCATCAAGCTTTGTAGGCCTCCAGACAGCCGCCATTATGTGGCATTTAGAGGCACAGAGTCACACCCAATTTTGATGCTACAATTACACAGCCTTAGCAAGCCCCAGCAACAGGAACAGCTAAGCCCCCTTTTTGTACAATATTGTAGACAAAGTATTAGTAATTATAAATTCATTATTGCTATAATAATAGTAGATTAGACCACTATATATGGTATGATATATAATTTATATTTATTAGGTAAACAAATTGTGGTTTATGAAGGAGCCATCTCAAAGTGGTTTAGCTACAAATTGTCCCTCCAATTATGTGAGATAAATTCAAGCAGTTGAATCAGTACATACAGTCCACTCACTTACTTACTTACTTAATTACTTACTTTCTTAACTAACTTAATACTAAGAACTAACTAAGATAATCAGATAAAATTATCATATTAAAGTCAATTAGAAAATAAGTAAAAATATTTAATATTTACAGAATTAAAAAGGATTTAAAGCTGCTAGGATTTTTCCACATAAATTATGGCCCTTTGAACCTAGATATAAGATCCTGATTAGGATCTATATATAACATTAGTGCAATATTTACACAATATTTACATATGCATTAATTATAGCAGGAAGACACTGCTATACATTTTACATTTTTCTAGCCTAACTTTTTCAATCTTGGCAAATAGTAAACAGAACTTACAACAAGCACTATTATTGTTCCGAGGCCTGTACCAAAAGAACAATTGTGCTTTTTCATTACAAGAGGTTGATAAGAGGCTAATTTACTCATAAATGTATATGATTTATATAATTTTAAGTGTTTATATAAACATTACTTTTTAGTATTGCACCATTACTGTAACTATTACTGCATGTCACATTATTTACAACTAATTCTTGCACAAGGGTAGGACATTTTAGGCTGGTGTTGAACAGCAACCTAGTCTAATTTATTGTGCTAACCTGGTGTAAGGGTAAGAATTTTAGACTTGTCTAGAGTTGAACATATATTACAACCTAGCAAGCACATATTTTTATGCAGTACTCATGACAACCTGTGTTGTGTTGTCTACATAATATTACCATAATTATAGTAATAATTTAACTACAATCATTTCACCTTTGAGTGGTAATCTGTGTCTCTGTACCAACCAAGAGTGATAATGAAGGGCTAACTTGAGGAAATTCCGGCATTGATGCAAGCTTACCACTAAAATAATAGTGTGTATGATTATATTGTGTATTTTTTTAAATGATAACAGCTCTAGTTCGGAAACTAGTGTCTCAACTGACTCAAGTGCCAGAAACAATCCAAATCACAGTCCAACAAGGCTTAGTATTAGTACATCTTCAACACGGCTAGCAAATACAGCTATTATATCTACTGCCAAAAATGTAAAAGTGACCCTCACTGGAATGAAGGGCCTCTTAACCCGACAGATAAAAAAATGTGAGGATTTATGTAATCAAACTCCAGTTGATTATGTAGAACTGGAAGGCCATTATAAGGTTGCACAGACCAAGTATCAACATGTGCTCATGCAAATCCTGAAATATCAGGATATCCTCACAACTACCAATATAGACGAAGAGGCAATGGACGCTGTAGTACAAGAAAATGCAGATTTTGAAGATACAATGCATTCAAAGTTACAACACTTTGATAGTTTAATAACCATACATAAGGCCAATACAAACATTGCAGCCACAGCTTCCCAAAACCAGACACAACCAGAAGTCAAATTACCACCACTCAGTCTCCCAACTTTCTCTGGTACAGAGGACGAGAGTTAGGACAACTTCTGGAACAAATTTGTCGATTCTGTGGATTCTAATGCCAATGTAGCAAAGACAACAAATTTACATATTTGCAAAGTGTCTTAAAGATGAAGCGTTAAAGGGGGTCTGTAATCGGACCTTTACGAATGACGGATACGACAATGCAGTACAGCTCCTTAAGGATAATTATGCTAAGCCAGAAAGGACTAGCAGACTTCTAACACAAAAGCGGTTGGATATTAACCCTCCAGATAGTACAGCTGACTCCAAGCCATTGGAGTCAGATTGGAGCTTGAGTCCTTGCTCAAGGCACTTAAGAACAAGGTTAACTTGGAGGAATCCGACTGGATAATCCGAGTCCATATGAAATGCAAATTACCCAGTGACGTATTGGATAGTGTTGTTTGTCTTATATAACAAATCTTCTCTGATGGTAAAGGAGATATCCGAAGGTTTGCGTTCCATCATAGAAAGACAACAAGATAACCCAGATGGAAAAGTGACATCTAAACCTTCGTCTACCACTAATAGTAAACAACAGAGTACAAACAGTACTCCAAATAAATCTAAAACAACTTCCCCCTCCCCAAAGTGGAAACAAGGCAGTGTGGGCACATATGCAGTTGGTCCCTCCAAACCTACAGTTAATGTGTCACCCAAAACGGTGGCACCCGCAGATGCTGTTAACGTCTGGAAACCATGTGTGTTCTGTGAACAACAACATTCTATGTACCATTGCAAAGCTTACCCCGATCGTGCTACACGCTTAAGACGACTCAAGGAGTTACGTAGATGCACCAGGTGTATAAGGTTACATAATCCTGATACCTGTGCAACTCAAATGCTCACCTGTAATAGGTGCAATAATGGTAAGCACCATTCAGCACTTTGCGGGGACTCAAGTAGAAAGTCTCCCAAATCACAGGAGGAAGGAACTTCCACTTCAGTACAGCTTTGTACCATGTTACCTGACATAAGTGTCTTCTCAACAAGATCTGATCATAAATCAGCTCTACCCACTGCTCAATTGATCATTAAAAATGGAAAGTCCAAAACCACCGTACGTGGATTATTTGATCAAGGATCCCAAATGACTTTTATCTCAAAGGAGTTGGTAGATGCCTTGAAACTCAAACCTGTATGAGAGACATGAATAGACATAGCAGGATTCCTCACTAACTCAAGAGCCTGAGTCTTCACGGTAGTACAACCTAAAGTACGTTTAGGAGGTTATGTCTGAACGATACAAGCTCTAGTAGTAGATAGATTCCCAACAGACCTGTATGTATATCGTCTAGGGACAACAGCCAAATTCCTGAAAGAAAAGGGAATCAAATTGGCTGACAAAATCACATCAGACAACCTCTCCAATATTGGAATCCTTATGGGATCAGATGTCTACCATAAATTTATCAAAGGAAATGAAGAAAAACAAGAAATGAACTTGTTACCATCTGCAGGTGGCTATTTGCTAACAGGCCCAGTATTACGACTGAAGCAACCCGCGCCTGTAGACCACCAACATGCCAACCCAGTTATGGTTGCATGACTAGGAGAACAGTCTCCACATCAATTCAGAGACATGTCCGAGGATGAGCTTGATCCCCCTGTTCATAATCTATGGGACTTGGCGACTCTCGGCATTTTCCCTGAACAACCTAGTCCGGATGACGAATGGACTTACAAACAATACCTAGACTCGGTTATCTACAGAGATAATCAATACTGGGTCAGGTTACCATGGAAGCTGAATCACCCTCAGCTACCCGTCAACCATTTTATGGTACGAAACCAATTAAGATCACAGGTGTTGTGCTTACAAGACACCCTGAGATCTTAAAATTGTACCATAAAATAGTACAGAAGCAACTCGATGACAAATTTATCAAAGTTGTTACAAATGATAACCCAAAGGAAGGACACTACCTGCCACACCACTCTGTACTGAAAAATTCTGCTACTACCCCTCTACGGATAGTATTTAATTGCAGCGTTAAGACAAGGCAGAGTAGTGTTTCGTTAAATGACTGCCTTCAAATTGGCCCTAGCCTGACACAAAGTCTATACGATGTGCTGTTAAAGTTCCGTATTGGGACTTACGCATATACGGCCGACATCAGCAAGGCTTTCCTTAGGGGAGGTCTCCAGGAAGAAGGCCGGAACTACACAAAGTTTCTATGGATCAAGGATCCTAATGATCCAAACAGTGATTTAATCACTTACAGGTTTGAGTTTGTTTTGTTTGGGGCCATGTCTTCGCCGTTTTTTGCTTCAAGCTACCTTAGATACGCACTTGAAGAAGTCCAATAGCCCAAACAAAACAGAAATTAGCAATAACTTGTATGTGGACAATTTCCAAGGAACAACCAGCAGTGAGAGTAAACTGCTGAACATATACCATGAGGCCAATCGAGAATTAATGGGAGGAAATATGCCTCTCCAGTCGTGGGTCTCCAACAATTCCAAATTAAATCAACTGATCACAACTGAATTTCCCGACTACC
>WNGS01003702.1:21584-33532 GCA_020271785.1 Procambarus virginalis
AACTTTCCCCACCAGCAGAATGCTCACCAAGAAGGGGACTAGAAAATAAACACAGAAGGTGAGCTTCAAGGCAATGTACACTAACATAGATGGGATTACAAATAAAGCAAATGAGCTTGGAGAAGGGGTACTAGAGGAAAACCCAGACATAATAGCCCTCACAGAAACAAAGCTAACGAAAACGATAACAAATGCAGTGTTCCCACAGGACTATTATGTTATGAGGAAAGAAGGGAAGGAAGAGGTGGTGGTGGTGTAGCTCGCTGGTAAGAATGGCTGGGATTTTGAGGAGATGGTTATTCAGGGCTGTGTATGTTTCAGTGACTACATATCAGGCACTATAGCAACTGGAGGACAGAAAATTATAGTAGTAGTCATATATAACCCCCCACCGAATGACAGAAGACCAAGACAGGAATATGATAAAAACAACATAGCCACCATCAATATAATAGAGAAAGCAGCTTCTGTGGCTAACAGGAACGGATCCACACTACTAATCATGGGAGACTTCAACCATGGGAAGATAGATTGGGTGAACAGAGACCCACATGGAGGACCAGACACATGGAGAGCTAAGCTGATGGGCGTGTCAACAAGAAACTTTCTAAGTCAACACGTCAAGGGACCGACAAGAATGAGAGGAGAGGGCGAACCAGCCTTACTTGATCTGATATTTATCCTAAATGAGTTGGACATAAGGGAAGTTAAGTTAGAAGCCCCTCTGGGAATAAGTGATCATAGTGTATTGTGCTTTGAGTACCTGGTTGAGCTAGGAATTATTTCCCCCTAAAAAGAACTGGGAAACAAAGGGCTGGCATACCGAAAAGGAAACTATGAGGAGATGAATAAATTCCTTAGGGATATACAATGGGACACAGAACTCAGAACCAAGTCCGTACAAGACATGATGGACTATATCACCTAAAAATGTCAGGAAGCTGTAAGCAGGTTTGTCCCAGCCCGACAGAAAAAAAAGCAAAAGAAGAATCCATGGTTTACTAGGGAATGTATGAAAGCAAAGGAGCTGAACAAAAAAGCATGGAGGAACTTCCGTAATAACAGAAAACCTGAAAGTAGAGAGAGATACCAGAGAACCAGGAACGAGTATGTTAGTGTGAGAAGAGCAGCTGAGAAAAGGTATGAAAATTATATAGCTAACAAAGCCAAGACCAAACCAAAACTATTACACAGTCACATCAGGAGGAAAACAACAGTGAAGGAACAGGTGATGAAAATTAGGATGGGTGAGGACAGGTACACAGAGAATGACAAAGAGGTGTGTGTAAGGAACTCAACAAAAGGTTCCAGGAGGTCTTTACAATAGAACAAGGAGAAGTCACGGCTCTAGGAGAGGTGGCAGCAAACTAGGTGACCTTGGAAAGGCTCGAAATTACAAGAGATGAGGTCAAGAAGCACCTATTGGAGCTTGGTGTGAGAAAAGCTGTTGGGCCGGATGGAATCTCACCATGGGTATTAAAATAGTGTGCAGGAGCACTTTGTTTGCCACTCTCCATAGTGTATAGTACGTCATTGGAAACGGGAGATCTACCAGAAATATGGAAGACGGCTAATGTAGTCCCAATATACAAAAAGGGTGACAGACAAGAGGCACTGAACTACAGGCCAGTTTTCCCTAACTTGTGTACCATTCAAGGGGATGGAGAAGATCATGAGGAAAAGGTTCGAAGAGCATCTGGAGGGAAATAGCTTTTTAATACACCACCAGCATGGGTTCAAAGATGGCAAATCGTGCCTCACAAGTTTAATAGAATTTTATGACCAAGCAACTGTGACGGACCTTGGCGCCATCTACGAATCATGTATACCATGCAAGGTGATGGAGAAGATTGTGAGAAAAAACCTAGTAACACATCTGGAGAGACGAGACTTCGTGACAACCCATCAACATGGGTTCAGGGAGGGTAAATCTTGCCTTACAGGCTTAATAGAATTCTACGATCAGGTGACAAAGATCAAGCAAGAAAGAGAACGATAGGCGGACTGCATTTTTTGGACTGTCGGAAAGCCTTTGACACAGTACCCCATAAAAGGCTGATGCATAAGCTGAAGAAACAGGCAGGAGTAACTGGTAGGGCGCTCCAGTGGATAAGGGAGTACATAAGCACTAGGAAGCAGAGAGTTACAGTGAAGGGTGAGACCTCCGATTGGCGTGAAGTCACCAGTGGAGTCCCACAGGGCTCTATCTAAACCTATCCTGTTTCTGATACACATAAATGATCTCCCAGAGGGTATAGACTCATTCCTCTCAATGTTTGCTGACGACGCCAAAATTATGAGAAGGATTAAGACAGAGGAGGACAGCTTGAGGCTTCAAGAAGACCTGGACAACCTGCAGGAATGGTCGAACAAATGGTTGTTAGAGTTTAACCCAAGCAAATGTAATGTAATGAAGATAGGGGTAGGAAGCAGGAGACCAGATACAAGGTATCATTTGGGAAATGAAATACTTCAGGAGTCAGAGAGAGAAAGACCTGGGGGTTGATATCACTCCAGACCTGTCCCCTGAAGCTCATATCAAGAGGATAACATCAGTGGCATATGCCAGGTTGGCCAACATAAGAACGGTCTTTAGAAACTTGTGAATGGAATCTTTCCGAACATTATATACCACATATGTCAGACCAATCCTGGAGTATGCGGCTCCAGCATGGAGTCCATATCTAGTCAAGGAGAAGACTAAACTGGAAAAGGTTCAAAGGTTTGCCACCAGACTATTACCCGAGCTGAGAGGTATGAGCTACGAAGAGAGACTAGGGGAATTAAACCTCACTTCGTTGGAAGACAGAAGTTAGGGGGGACATGATCACCACATTCAAGATTCTCAAGGGAATCGACAGGGTAGATAAAGACAGGCTATTTAACACAAGGGGCTCACGCACAAGGGGACACAGTGGAAACTGAGTGCCCAAATGAGCCACAGAGATATTAGAAAGAACTTTTTTAGTGTCAGATTGGTTGACAAATGGAATGCATTAGGAAGTAATGTGGTGGAGGCTGATTCCATACACAGTTTCAAGTGTAGATATGATAGAGCCCAATAGGATCAGGAACCTGTACACCTGTTGATTGACAGTTGAGTGGCGGGACTAAAGAGTCAGAGCTCAACCACCGCAAGCACAAATAGGTGAGTACACGTGTGCGTACATATGCACCTGTGCACACAAACACATATTCACATCAATAATCTTTTATGTCTCAAGTGATTCGGCGAGAGGCTCCCAACAGTTGTTGTGCGAAGCATTTTTACATCTATGGTACGTTATGCTGTTGATAATTTCTCTCCACACCCGCCCAACTAGGGCGGCAGCTGTACAGTAACCTATTCCACTGCCTCAGCAGTGGAAAGGGTTACTGAGGCACATAATGGCCTCAGAGACAGAGCACCACAATTCATTTAGCTAAGCAAGTTACAATCTTCATGAGCTAGTTGCAAAATTCAATATACGTTGTCACATTCTCAATGGGTTCGAGATCGACGAAAAGTACAGTTTCTAAATTAGGCAACTGGCATATGTGAAGAGTCATAATTTATATGTTTGTTCTGCACACCGCACCCCATCCAGTGGGCAGCAGTGGATAGGTTACAATCACTTACTTCCTACCTACAGATTCCAAACTGGGGATATTTGGCCAAAATTTCTGGTAGCAGTACATTTTTAATGAAATATTTACACATCTTCGGAACATTTGAAATAGAATTGTCTCTGAATTCGTGTATCTTTTCGCACTCCATTACATAGTGATGGAGGGTGTGTGAATAATTTTGTTGACACAGTTTGCATTTGGTTAGGTCTACAGCATCAGATAATAAGAATTCCCAGAGATACTTGTAACCGAGTCTAAGCCGAGCAGTAGTAACATCTAGCAACCCGTCCTCGCAAATTTAATAAGTCAATATTGACTTATTAGTTGCGTGCATAGGTGACATACTTAACATAATAGTTTCCCTTGAAAATCTTCATAGAAAACACCGACCTTACCTAACCTTGATAGTATGTTAAGACAAGCATCTTATTGCTTTGTAATTACAATTATTACCTAACCTATACCTATAATAGGTTAAGTAACAATTGTAATTACGAAGCTATAAGATGCTTATTTTAACATACTAACAAGGTTAGGTAAGGTCGGTGTTTTCTATGAAGATTTTCAAGGGAAACTATTATATTAAGTATGTCACCTATGCACATATTTAATAAGTCAATATTGACTTATTAAATTTGCGAGGACGGGTTGCATCTAGAAGTCTGCTGATCTTAACGCATGATCCATAGATGTGTGGCTCCGCTTGCGTGATAGTATGATGATAGATTCATGAAAGTGCGTTATTATGAATGAAGTACTTGCGTATTTCTTGGGGTCCATTGATGGTGTTATTTCTGAATTCTGCGATTTGGGTTTTTCACTTAACATTACGTAATGACGCAAATTATGTGAGTAGTTTATGCTGACAAAGTTTTACATTTGGTCAAATTCAGCAGAAGTTACAAACTCCCGGAGGTAATCGCACATAATCGCATTAGTAGCAGTTTCTAAATTAAACAACTGGTATGTGTAAAGTGCTAGTCTAACAATTGATGTTTTCTTTTTTATTTTATCAGGCCCACTGCCCCTCTTTCCAGTGTACTGTGGCTGGATGGGTTATAATTTAGCCAAACAGTTGGTCAGGGCGAGAAACAGCATCATTTAGACAAATTTACTATATCCAAAAAGCTTCAATATCGCGAACTGAACGTGGGCCTGTACGAGAGTTACTCTTAACACACAAATGTTTATATATTGAAATCTGTTTAATTAGAGGGGCAACCAAGATACTTCATTATTAAGAGAAATTTACTATGTCCAATAGCTTGTACATTGGGGAACTGACCGAGGACTTGCATGAAGGTTGCTCAGCTTCCAGTGCGAATAATGAAAATGTGGGATGGGATGGAGAGAGAAAGCAAGATTTACTCCCCCTATGCGATGAAAAATCTTTAAAAATTAGTACCCTAAGTTTTGAAAACTTCAGTAACTTTAAAGCACATGAAAGTCTTAAAGAATAATATATATCCTGAGGAGTAAAACCTTGACTATGTTAATATTTATTATTAAGTTAGTGGTACTTTTATTGTTGTTGAAGATTCGCTACCTGGAACAAAAAGTTCCAAGCAGCACGGCCTATGGCGACCCCATAGTGGACTTTTATACTGCCAAAGCCTTCCAAACCTGGCTCATTATAATAATTTTTTATGAAATCTCCTAAGTATTTATACAATATTTATTATAAAAATCAAAATGTACAATGGCATATCATTTCCATAGAGATGCTTTATAAAGTAAATAAAATGCCAATACAAACCCTGTTTCCATCTGACGTATTATTTTTAATAATAAATACAGTTTTGCGAAAAACATGTTTATTCGTGCGTGAGTGACTGGGTGGGCTTCTGAAAGACTGGGGGATTTGCTGGGGGGCAGGGATATGAGGGGCGATTGTTCAGAGTTCTGGGAGCGCGTGTTTATCCCTGATGAGATTTCGCCAGCCAAATTAAAGAAAACAGTGAGATGTGCAAGTCTGAATTTATTTGATTAAGTTAAAAAATAATTTTTTTTGAGTGTAAGAGTTTTTGCAACTGAGTTTATTTAAGTATGTGCAAGTGAGATTGTATACCTGTTTATAAGAGTCTAAGTGACTTGTGCATTTATATTAATTTGCCTGATTGCCTGCTAATGCTACTGGCCACACCTCTTGACAAAGTGGTTTACTTCCCTTTCTCCTAGCACAGTGACTTCACCTTGTTCTATTGGGAAAACCTCCTGGAACCTCTTGTTGAGTTCTTCACACACCTCTTTGTCATTTTCTGTATATCTGTCTTTGCTTGTTCTAAGTCTCATTATCTGTTCTTTCACTGTTGTTTTCCTCCTGATGTGACTGTGCAGTAGCTTTGGTTCGGTCTTGGCTTTGTTTGCTATATCATTTTCATAATTTTTCTCTGCTTCTCTTCTCACACTAACATACTCATTCCTGGTTCTCTGGTATCTCTCTCTGCTTTCTGGTGTTCAGTTATTTCTGAAGTTCCTTCACGCCCTTTTGTTCAGTTCCTTTGCTTGCATACAAGCCCTATTAAACCATGGATTCTTCTTTTGCTTCACGGATTTTTCATTTTGGCTCGGAATGAACATGTTTTCTACCTTCTGATGGTTTTGGGTGACATAGTCCATCATGTCTTGTACAGACTTAGCTCCGAGGTCTGTGTCCCATGTATATCCATTAAGAAACTTCTCATCTCCTCATAATTTCCCTTTCGGTATGCCAGCCTCTTATTTCCAAGTTCTTTTCGGGGGGAGATAAATCCTAGCTCTGCCAGGTACTCAAAGATTAATACACTATGATCACTCCTTTCCATGTGTGCTTCCAACCTAACTTCCCTTATATCCCACTCACTTAGGGAAAATATCAGATCAAGCATGGCTGTTTCATTTTCTCCTCTCATTCTTGTCGGTGGCTTGATGCATTGGCTTAGAAAGTTTCTTGTTGTCACATTCAATAGCTTCGCTCTCCATGTTTCTGGTCCTCCATGTGGGTCTCTGTTCAACCAATCTATCTTCCCGGGAATGAAGTCTCCCATGATTAGTAGTCTGGATTCATTCCTGCTAGCGACAAATGTTGCTCTCTCTATTTTGTTAATGATCGCCATGTTGTTTCTTTCATATTTCTCTCTGGGTCTTCTGTCATTTTGTGGTGGGTTATATATGACTACGACTAAAAATGTTTGTCCTCCAGCTCCTATGGTACCTGTCATGTAGTCAGTGAAACCTTCACAGGCCATCGCCTCAAAACTCCAGCCTTTTCTTACAAGCAAAACTACACCATGACCACCTCTTGCTCCTCTCTTTTTTCCTCACAACACAGTAGTCCTGTGGGAACACTGCATTTGTTATGGTTTTCTTTAGCTTTGTTTCTGTGAGTGCTATTATGTCTGGGTTTTCTTCTAGTACTCATTCTCCAAGTTCTTTTGTTTCATTTGTAATCTCATCTAAGTTAGCGTTCATTGCCTTAAGGCTCACTTTCCTCTGTCCCTTCTCATATCGCCTCCTTGGTGAGCGTTCTGCTAATCGGGAAAGCTGTTCCATGGGTGTGAGGATTTGTGAGGTGGATAACAGGGTTTCTGAAGATATTTTTTAATTCTCATACATGTTGCAGGTGGGTTTTCCTTGTTAGAATCTTCTCCTTTGTGTTCTCGTTTGCAAACACTATCTTTAACACACGGTCTCGTTCCTTGTTGTACCAGCCGAACCTGAAAACCTTCTCAATGGTATATTCAGCCTCTGCTATCTCTAGTGCCTACAGTATTTCACTCACTGCTGCTCTGTCCTTAGCATTCCGTTCTGTTCTATTGGAGCCTTCCTGCTCTTTAATACCCACAGCTACCACTGATCTTTTTCTTTCCAGCAGCTGAATAGAGGAGTGTGCTGCTTCCTTGGCTACCTCCGTCACTGTGGACCTTACTTCTGAGTTATTTTTTTTAGCATTTCTGCAAATGTTGCATGTACAATGGCATCCCTTTCCAATGTACTATTTCCACCTTCTCCTTGTATGATTATCTGAGTCGCAGCCTCAGTATTGCTCTCTTTGAGGGTTTTATTCACCTCCTTGCTGTTGTCAGCTCGTTTTACAGGTTGCTTATTTCATTCTTCATTTTCTGCCCTCTCCTCTCTGATATCCTCCAAAACCTGGCAAAGATTTTCTTCATTTGGTCACCTTGACTTTTCCCTGTTCCCCCTGTTACTTCTAGCTGCTATGTTGTGCCCTGTTCCTACTATGCCGTGCTAGGGTTTGCCAGGAGGGGGGTAGATAGGAAAGAGAAAGAGAGAGAGAGAGAGAGAGNTGGTCCATGTAGATGGTGGTGGACTGAGTACTTTGCTGGTATGGAGCGTGTTGCCTGTTCAGGACGACGAGTAGCTCCTTGTTGCTCGTGGTGTCGTTTATGAAAGTTGTACGTATAGTCTCATCGCCTTGTTGTACCAGGTCACCCATGTTGCCGTACCACTGGCGTCGATATGGAGATGAGGGAGACTTGGTGAATCTCTGGTGAGGCGAGAGATATATTGAAATATGTAGAGGAGCACAATTATTGTCTTGAAAGATTGTGAAAGGTCAGTAAGGATTTCCGAATTAGAAGATCGCTGTCTCAGTGTCAGTGCTTTCGGAAGGAGAAGCAGGGAAGGTCTCACTGTGGCTGTATGGACTGTAAATGAGGTGAAGTTGGTTAACACAGTGGGAGGAACCCCATGATAGAGCTTGAGCAAATTGATGTGGCACAGCTGGGTCTTCCGCCGCCTATCGGGGGTCTCGAGAACGTAGTTGAAGTTGTTCCGGCACTCCTTAACACGGTAGGGTCCTGAGAACCTGTTCTGTAAAGGAGAACCTGGGATAGGGAATAGCAAGAACAAAGTCCTCCCGGTTTAAACTTCCTTACTTGGCAGTGCTGGTCGTAACGGAGTCTTCATCCTCTCTTGGGCTTTCTGTAGGTTGTTGCTAGCAAAGGCATGGACCCTCTCTAGAATGTGTCGGAGATTTTGAGATACTGGGGCACATTCTGATGCTCACTGAGGTGGCATCACGTAGAGAATCCTTGAAAGCCTTAAGAGGTGTACGGCACTTACGACCGTAGAGCATCTCATAAGGAGATACTCCTAGTGACTCGTTGGGAAGACTTCTGAAAATATCATAATTAGATCAATTTCCTATCCCATCCTTTGAGGTCTCATTGCAGAACTTTTTTAAGAGTGCCTTGATAGTCTGATGACTACGCTCAAGAGAACCCTGTGAAGCAGGATGATAGGGGCTGGACAGTACCTGTTTGATGTTGAACTCCTCCAGAGTCCGTTTGAAAAGATCACTGGTGAAGTTGGGGCCACAATCGCTCTGATCTCCCTCGGAATCCATACTGGGTGAATATTTTCAATAATTCTTCACCACTGTAGCAGCCGTAATGTTTTTTCACTGGAACTGCTATGGGGAATCTGGTGGTAGGACACAGGATAGTTAAGATATAGGCGTTGCCTGCACTGGTCCGAGGCAAAGGACCAACACAGTCATAATAAGTCTGTGGAGCGGTTTCTCAGGCACCTGGATGGGTATCAGTGGTGCTCTGGGAATGGAAACGTTCGGTTTCCCGGCTAACTGACACACGTGGCACAGATTGACATGTTCTTGACATCGTTAACCATACCTGGCCAGTAGTAGTCGAAATCCATGGTAAGTCTTGTTGAACCCGTAGTGTGACAGTGCTCCGTGGGCCAGGTGTAGAATCGTGGGCCGCAGGCTCTTAGAAATCATTAGTTGTTCAACGTCTGCCCAATCGTCCTCGTCCTTCAGTTTACTGGGTCTATCCTGCGATAGAATAATTCGTTCTCATAAAGAACCCAGGACACTGTCGGATTGGGTCTCAGCCTGAAAGAATAATGGTGTCAAGGTAAGATCATCTCTCTGTATCTTACGAACTCCAAAGCGGTCAATTTGGGGGTAGTTTCGAAGGGTCTTGAGGGACAGCTGTAGCAGTAGAGTCAGCTGGCTGTGGTCGTGCAGCTTGAGCACGGGTGTCACCATAACAGGAGGAGAAACTTCATCACTTTCTTGAACCTTGGCTGGAACATGCTTAAAAATCGGGTTATCCAACACAGAGTTGCTCACCTGGATATGTCCTTGACGATCAAGTTAGTCGGTTTGTTGGTCTTCTGCCAAGTCGTTGCAAGGAAGTTGCACTCCAGGCATGGAAAAGGCTTTTTCCCTGACGGCGACTTGGACTTCAACGGTCATGAAGGGACAATCTAGGTAACTCTGGCAAGAGGATAAGGAGTATAGCAGTAAGGTCGGTGATGAAGACATTCTCTCCTGTGTAGGCGACGTTGGCACAGCTGATTTCAGACGATCGATGTAGAGCCGCTGTGTCTCTCAAGATCTTAAGTCCGAAACGTCCCTCTGAATCTGAACCGTGGGTAGAGATAGTTCCTGGATATAGATGTTTGCTAAAGAGAGACAATCATTAAACTGAACACAATATTCATTACATGCTTACCGGACTTGGGGGGAGTAGGTTTAGGCTTAGTGGTTCTGTGTTACCTTTAGATGGGACTTACCACATTTTTCTATGGTATGTCCATAGAGTCGACAATACCTACAGTACAGTTGAGAGTACCTTGATCTGGGCTCGCTTTCTCGTAACTGTACCAAGACTTTTACTTGTGGTTCTAGTGTCAGCCGGTGGATGAGGCTGTAGTGTCAGCTGACTTCGCGCATTTCACCAAATCGGTCTCTTCTTTGTCTGCTAAGTATAAGCGACAGGAGGAGGTACACGTCTCAAAAATTCTTCTCAACCAGTATGAGGTTGACAAGCTCTGGAAAGTAGAGACATGTGCTGCCTCCAGCCATTTCATGAATATCTCCGTTTGGTGTTAGCAAATTCTAAAAAGGTGGTGGTACTTTCCTTGGCGTAGTCACGGAACTTTCGTCATAGCTTTCGGTGGAGAGAAGGTAGGCGTCCAACACAGCTTGCTTCAAGGTGGTGTAAATCGTTTTCCTGATGCCAAAGTGCTGAGTGTGACGGCTGCTCTACCTGTTAAGTTACTCGGAGAAGGGTCGCCCATTGTCGTCAGGCCAACTAAGTTGATTAGCAAGGGTCTCAAAAGTAGTGAAGAAAACATCAACCTCCGTTTCGATGAACGGGGCATTAACTTACTTGCATGGGAACATTGAAACTTGGAGGAAGACTAGCTGTCAGCTTGTTGGAGTTGAGCTTGATGTGTAGCGTCCATCGCGAGTTCTCTGTTACGACGTTTAAAGCTGTTTTCTGCCTGTCGTTTCGTGGTTCACGTTGTATCTCGAGTCGCTCTTTGTATAAGGCCAACTCACGTTCACTTTCTTCTTTCTTCAGTGCGGCCTCTTCTTTCCTTCAGTGCGGCCTCTTTTCACTTTCTTCCTTCCGGATGGCAGCTGCTTCCTTGGCCAGGGCCGCCTCACGCTCCTTGAGGCGGATTTCTCTTTCTTGTTCTTCCCTCCTGATTGCAGCTGCTTCCTGTTGTTGCTCCCGCTCGATCTTAGCAAGTTCTAGCTTGAGCTTTATTGCTGTCAAATCATGCTTATCTGAAATGGTATATTGTTCGTGAGTATCAGAACTATCTTCCCTTCATCCAAAAATAATCTAAATTATTTATGTATGGCATACTTGTTTGCGTCAGGGGAACTTCTAATTGATACTCATGTGCAAGAGTTCTCATTCGACCCTCTTAGCATGACGGAATTTCTCTATTTCACCTTCTGGATCTGCCTTGAAAGTTGGATACGAAACATGGTAATAAATGAGACACGAATACCTGTGAGAATATGTGAATGTCAGAAACGGAAACGTGGCAACTGATACCTATCCTGTGTAATTATTAATAATTAAAGTTATTCAAGGTGGTAAATGATTAGGTCGCAGGAATCTTGTACCTGTACTCACTGTGGGAGGATAATGGCAAGAAAATCTACTAATTAGTTGAAACTGAGTTTCAAAAAGACAAGTGAAACACTAAATGGTTTTCCAAGGAAAGAGGTAGTCCAAAATGTAGTCATACCTTGCCGAGTCACTATAGAACATAAGCAAGGTACCCCTGAAATTGAATATGGTACTTACAGAATTAGCGACACATCGTGCTCAAAAGAAGAAAGCTAATTCCCTACCTTGAGTATACCATCAATTCTGACCAACGAGTAGGGGTGCGAGTGTCAACTGGTGACGAGACTATCGCGAAGTCCCAGTTCGCAATAATAGTCCGTGCTAGAGGAACTTTGGCCCTCTTTTTCCTCCTAGAGTCGGATTGCAGAAATTAGGTGCTATTGACCCGAAGACAGACCACAGTACCAGGTACCTATGTGATAATCTGTCAAAATGTGAGAA
>WNGS01003702.1:36080-97786 GCA_020271785.1 Procambarus virginalis
TGTCAGTGCTTTCGGAGGAGAAGCAGGGAAGGTCTCACTGTGGTATGGACCTTTAAAGGTAGAGTAGTTTAGCAACACAGTGGGAGGAGTACCATTATATAGCTTCAGGAGGTTGACGTGGCACAACTGGGTCTTCCGCCGCCTATCTGGAGTCTCGAGAACGTAGTTGTGGTTGTTTCTGCACTCCTTGATGCGGTAGGGTCCTGAAAACCTGTTTTGCAAGGAGAACCTGGGATAGGAAAGTAAGCAAGCACGAAGTCTCCCTGTTTAAATTTCTTACTTTGCTGTGCTGGTCGTAATGAGTCTTCATCCTCTCTTGGGCTTTCAATAGATTGTTCTTGGCAAAGGAATGCACCCTCTCTAGAATGTGTTGTAGGTTTTGAAGAAACTGGGGCACATTCTGATGCTCACTGAAGGTGGCATCACGTAGAGAGTCTTTGAAAGCCTTGAGAGGAGTACGGCACTTACGTCCGTAGAGCATCTCATAAGGAGATACTCCTAGAGACTCATTGGGAAGACTTCTGAAAATACACATGATGAGATCAAGTTGTTTATCCCAATCCTTAGAGGTCTCATTGCAAAACTTTTTTAGGAGTGCTTTAATAGTCTGATGACTACGCTCAAGAGAACCCTGTGAAGCAGGATGATAGGGGCTGGACAGTACCTGTGTGATGTTGAACTCTTCCAGTGTCCGTTTGAAGAGATCACTGGTGAAGTTGGTGCCACAGTCACTCTGAACCTCCTTGGAAATCCATACTGGGTGAAGATCTTCAGTAAGTGTTTCACCACAGTAGCAGCCGTAATGTTCTTTACTGGAACTGCTATGGGGAATCTGGTGGTAGGACACAGGATGGTTAGTATATAGGCGTTGCCGGAACTGGTCCGAGGTAAAGGACCAACACAGTCTATAATAAGTCTGTGGAAAGGTTCCGCAGGCACCTGGATGGGTGTCAGTGGTGCTCTGGGGATAGAGACGTTCGGTTTACCTGCCATCTGACATATATGACACTTTTGACGTATTGTTTGACGTTATTAACCATACCTGGCCAGTAGTAGTCTTGTCGAATTCCGTGGTAGGTTTTGTTAAAACCGTAGTGTGACAGTGCTCCGTGGGCCAGGTGTAGAATAGTGGGCCGCAGGCTGGTAGGAATCACTAGTTGTTCGACGTTGGCCCAATCGTCCTCCTCCTTCAGTTTACTGGGTCTGTATCTGCGGTAGAGCAACTCGTTCTCTAGGAAGAACCCAGGGATACTGTCAGGTTGAGTCTCAGCCTGAAGAATAATGGTGTCAAGGTAAGATCTTCCCTCTGTAACTTACGGAACTCCAATGCGGTAAGATTCGGGGGTAGTTTCAGAGGGTCTTGAGGGACAGCGGTAGCAGTAGAGTCAGCTGGTTGCGGTCGTGCAGCTTGTGCACGGGTGGTCACCAAACCGGAGGAGAAACTTCATCACTCTCTTGAACCTTTGCTGGAACATACTCAAAGATCGGATTATCCATTACAGAGGTACACACCTGGGGTTTGTCCATGACGATCAGGTTGGTCGGTTGCAGGTCTTCTGCCAAGTCGTTGCCTAGGAGAAGTTGCACTCCAGGCATGGGAAAAGGCTTTTCCCTGATGGCGACTTGGACTTCACCGGTCACGAAGGGACAATCCAGGTGGACTCTGGCGAGAGGATAGGAGTAGTAGCAGTGAGGTCAGTGATGAAGACGGTTTCCCCGGTGTAGGCGACATTGGGCACAGCTGATTTCAAGATTATTGATTGAAGAGCCGCTGTGTCCCTCAAGATCTTCAGTTTGAAACGTCCCTCCGAATCTGAACCGTTGGTAGAGACAGTTCCAGGATACAGTGTTTACTGAAGAGAGAAAGATCATTAACATGAACACCAACATTCATCACAGGCTTACCGGACTTAGGAGGAGTCTGTTTGGGTTTAGTAGATTCAGTAGTACCTTTGTATTGAGACTTACCACATTTATCTATGGTATGTCCATAGAGTCTACAATACTTACAGTACAATTGCGAGCTAGCTTGATCTTTTTCGTAACTGTACCAAGACTTCTTACTGGTAGGTGGTTCTGGTGTCAGCCGGTGGATGAGGCTGTAGGTGTCAGCCGACTTCGCACATTTTACGTAATCGGTCTCTTCCTTGTCTGCTAAATATAAACGGACAGGAGGAGGTACACGCCTCAAGAATTCTTCAACTAGCATGAGGTTGACGAGTTCTGCAAAGGTAGAGACATGTGCTGCTTCCAGCCATTTCAAAAAATACCTCTTTTTGGTATTAGCAAATTCTAGAAAGGTGGTGGTACTTGCCTAAGGTGATCACGGAATTTCCGTCGGTAGCTTTCGGTGGAGAGAAGGTAGGCGTCCAACACTGCTTGCTTCAGGGTCTGGTAGTCATTCTCAGACGCCAAAGTACTGAGGGTGACTGCAGCTCTACCTGTAGATGTACTCTGAGAAGGGTAGCCCATTGGTCGGCAGGCCAGCTAAGTTGATTAGCTAGGGTCTCAAAGGTGGTAAAGAATACGTCGATCTCTGACTCTACGAACGGTGGCATTAACTTACTTGCATGGGAGACATTGAAACTTACTGGAAGACTGGCGGTAGCTTGCTGGCGTTGAGCTTGGTGTGTAGTTTCCAACTCTAGTTCTTGTCGACGACATTCTAGAGCAAGATCCGCTTGCTGTTTTCTTGCTCGCGTTGCATCTCCAGGTGACGTTGTTTGAGGCCAGCTCTCGTTCCTTGAGGGCGGCCTCTCTGCTCACTTTGTTCCTCAGGGCGGCCTCTCTTCTCTTGAGGTGGAGAGCTTCCTTTCCCAGGCCGTGCTCACGTTCCTGTTCTTCTTTCTTGATGGCTGCCTCCCGTTCCTTGATTACAGCTGTTCTTTTGTTGCTCTCGCTCGATCTTGGCAAGTTCGAGTTTAATTTCATAGTGGCCAAATCTTGTTTATCTGCAATAGTGTAATGTTCGTGAGTGTCAGAGTCTATTACCCCTTCATCTAAAAAGTGATCTAAGAGTATGTTGTATATCTCATTTTGTTGGCTCCATGG
This sequence comes from Procambarus virginalis, assembly GCA_020271785.1. NCBI lineage: Eukaryota > Metazoa > Arthropoda > Malacostraca > Decapoda > Cambaridae > Procambarus > Procambarus virginalis. The sequence goes on from WNGS01003702.1 coordinate 39,132, forward strand.
GGAACATCTAGTGATACTCATGTGCAAGAGTTTGTAATTCGGTCCTCTTGGCACGACTTAAGTTCCCTATTTCACCTGCTGGATCTGTACGGAAAGCTTGGAGACGAAACATGGTGAAAATTTAGCAAATAAATGGACAACGAATATACTGTTGTGATATGGTGAATGTCAGAAACAGGACAACGTGGCAACTGGTACCTATCCTGTGGAATCGTTAACAATTAATGTTAATTCAAGATGGTAAATGATTAATAAATCAAGATCGCAGGAAATCTTGTACCCGGTACTCACTGTAGGAGAATAAGGGCAAGAAAATCCTACTAAGTGAAACTGAGTTTCTAAAACAAATGAAACATTTAATTGCTCCAAAAGTGAATTAGGTAGTCCAAGAATGTAGGCATACCTTGCCGAGTCTCTATAGGACATAAAGCAAGTTTTTCCCACTGAAATGAAATATGATACTTACAGAATTAGCGAACTTTGTGCTCTGAAAAAAGAAAGCTAATTCCCTACCTAAGTAAATATCATCATCTCTGACCGACGTGTAGGGGTGCGAGTGTCAACTGGTGACGAGAACTGTTGCCGAGGTCCCAACTCGTCAATAAAGTCCGTGCTAGAGGAACTATGGCCCTCTTTATCCTCCTAGAGTCGGATTGCAGAAGATTGGGTGCTTTGACCCGAACAAACCAAAGTACCAGGGTACCCAAAATGATGATCTGCCGAAAATATGAGAAATATCCTAGGGACAAAAGGTGGTAAACACGGGTAATAACACGGAGGGAGAGATGACCAATTAAGAGAATGACTGAGGCCTACAGTCACCACGTAATCCAAAGTTGTCTCACACTCACCATATGCTACTCCCGGAATGCACAATACACACAGCACCATATGAATAATAAAATTGAATATTTAAAATATTGAAAAGCAAGTGTATTAAAGCCAAGTACGCTTACCACAATTTACTTTCTGGTACCAGTACCTGAGTGAAGCTCCGGACAGGCCCCCATGTATGTGACGGTAAAGTGTTGGAGTATGGTGTTCGGCAGTCCTCCAATGGCAGGTGTCAATGCCTGGTCACACAACAAAAAAAAAGACTGCTTGCCTGTTTGTCTGTGGTAAGGTAAGGGAAGACACGCAAAACACAAAGTAAAAATAATGAAACTTTAATTAATTTAGAAAAGCAAAATATAAATAAAGACAATCTCTTGGCTTAATTGAATTTAAAATAAGTTAACAAACACAAAATAACAAAATAAGAATATAGATGAATTACAATAATACAAGGTGCAAATAAAGTCAGGTGCTGAGAATACTGGCTATAGCTGCTACCTCCCTTTAGTATACGTCAGCCAAGGCTGTAATATACCAGAGAGAGATATCAACTTCAGAGAGCACAGGGATATTCTGAGGAAGGTCTGCTGGAGCGACCTAGACGTCACTCAGCTAGATGGCGTGCGTGGTGCAGGGGCAGTATGCTGACGGCGACATCAGCCAATCAAAAGGCAGGCAGGTGGAGACTGGTAGTTAGCTTCTTGAAGTGTCGAGCTGAGCCGTTGGGTGGGAGGTGAAGGGGGGTTTGCAGGGTACGTTTTGCTTCCTGGTCAAAACGTTTTGTGCTACTGCTGGACGTATCTTGGATGTAGCATCTTGTACTTGTAGTAGTTGACGTAACTTATATAGGGAAGAGCAGGCTCAATCTCTCTTGAAAGAGATTATCGTCACAACTCTCCCCCGAAGCCTGCGGTTCCGGAAGAAGTTACGTTTTCAGGTGGTAGAGTGGTAGGTGGAGCTGCCTCTACCTCATGAACTCTGGAGAGGGCGTCGGCTATGATGTTGTCAGACCCCTTGATGTAGCAATCTCCAGGCTGAAATTCTGCAGCTATCAAGCCCATCGTAGAAGTAGTCGATTGTTGAGTTGGGCTTGCTGCAGGAAGTGAAGAGGGTTGTGGTCCGTGTAGATGGTGGTAGACCGAGTACTTTGCAGGTATGGTGCAAAGTGCTGCAAGTTCAGGACGATGAGTAGTTCCCTCTCGATAGTGCTGTAGTTTCTTGTAGCTGTAGTAGCTAGCAGATAGAATCTTCTCGCCTCGTTGTTGCTTCAGGTCACCCCCGATGCCGGTACCACTGGCGTTGACATGGAGGATGAAAGGCTTCGTGATATCTGGCGAGGCGAGAATGGGATTAGAACATTGTAAAGGAGCACTATTATTGTCCTGAAAATAATTATGAATATCAGTTAGGATTTCCGAGTTGGAAAGCGCTGACTCAGTGTCAGTGCTTTCGGGAGGAGAAGCAGGGAAGGTCTCACTGTGGAGGTATGGACCTTTAAAGGTAGAGTAGTTTAGCAACACAGTGGGAGGAGTACCATTATATAGCTTCAGGAGGTTGACGTGGCACAACTGGGTCTTCCGCCGCCTATCTGGAGTCTCGAGAACGTAGTTGTGGTTGTTTCTGCACTCCTTGATGCGGTAGGGTCCTGAAAACCTGTTTTGCAAGGGAGAACCTGGGATAGGAAAGTAAGCAAGCACGAAGTCTCCCTGTTTAAATTTCCTTACTTTGCTGTGCTGGTCGTAATGAGTCTTCATCCTCTCTTGGGCTTTCAATAGATTGTTCTTGGCAAAGGAATGCACCCTCTCTAGAATGTGTTGTAGGTTTTGAAGAAACTGGGGCACATTCTGATGCTCACTGAAGGTGGCGTCACGTAGAGAGTCTTTGAAAGCCTTGAGAGGAGTACGGCACTTACGTCCGTAGAGCATCTCATAAGGAGATACTCCTAGAGACTCATTGGGAAGACTTCTGAAAATACACATGATGAGATCAAGTTGTTTATCCCAATCCTTAGAGGTCTCATTGCAAAACTTTTTTAGGAGTGCTTTAATAGTCTGATGACTACGCTCAAGAGAACCCTGTGAAGCAGGATGATAGGGGCTGGACAGTACCTGTGTGATGTTGAACTCTTCCAGTGTCCGTTTGAAGAGATCACTGGTGAAGTTGGTGCCACAGTCACTCTGAACCTCCCTTGGAAATCCATACTGGGTGAAGATCTTCAGTAAGTGTTTCACCACAGTAGCAGCCGTAATGTTCTTTACTGGAACTGCTATGGGGAATCTGGTGGTAGGACACAGGATGGTTAGTATATAGGCGTTGCCGGAACTGGTCCGAGGTAAAGGACCAACACAGTCTATAATAAGTCTGTGGAAAGGTTCCGCAGGCACCTGGATGGGTGTCAGTGGTGCTCTGGGGATAGAGACGTTCGGTTTACCTGCCATCTGACATATATGACACTGTTTAACGTATTGCTTGACGTTATTAACCATACCTGGCCAGTAGTAGTCTTGTCGAATTCCGTGGTAGGTTTTGTTAAAACCGTAGTGTGACAGTGCTCCGTGGGCCAGGTGTAGAATAGTGGGCCGCAGGCTGGTAGGAATCACTAGTTGTTCGACGTTGGCCCAATCGTCCTCCTCCTTCAGTTTACTGGGTCTGTATCTGCGGTAGAGCAACTCGTTCTCTAGGAAGAACCCAGGGATACTGTCAGGTTGAGTCTCAGCCTGGAAGAATAATGGTGTCAAGGTAAGATCTTCCCTCTGTAACTTACGGAACTCCAATGCGGTAAGATTCGGGGGTAGTTTCAGAGGGTCTTGAGGGACAGCGGTAGCAGTAGAGTCAGCTGGTTGCGGTCGTGCAGCTTGTGCACGGGTGGTCACCAAAACCGGAGGAGAAACTTCATCACTCTCTTGAACCTTTGCTGGAACATACTCAAAGATCGGATTATCCAATACAGAGGTACACACCTGGGGTTTGTCCATGACGATCAGGTTGGTCGGTTGCAGGTCTTCTGCCAAGTCGTTGCCTAGGAGAAGTTGCACTCCAGGCATGGGAAAAGGCTTTTCCCTGATGGCGACTTGGACTTCACCGGTCACGAAGGGACAATCCAGGTGGACTCTGGCGAGAGGATAAGGAGTAGTAGCAGTGAGGTCAGTGATGAAGACGGTTTCCCCGGTGTAGGCGACATTGGGCACAGCTGATTTCAAGATTATTGATTGAAGAGCCGCTGTGTCCCTCAAGATCTTCAGTTTGAAACGTCCCTCCGAATCTGAACCGTTGGTAGAGACAGTTCCAGGATACAGGTGTTTACTGAAGAGAGAAAGATCATTAACATGAACACCAACATTCATCACAGACTTACCGAACTTAGGAGGAGTCTGTTTGGGTTTAGTAGATTCAGTAGTACCTTTGTATTGAGACTTAACACATTTATCTATGGTATGTCCATAGAGTCTACAATACTTACAGTACAATTGCGAGCTAGCTTGATCTTTTTCGTAACTGTATCAAGACTTCTTACTGGTAGGTGGTTCTGGTGTCAGCCGGTGGATGAGGCTGTAGGTGTCAGCCGACTTCGCACATTTTACGTAATCGGTCTCTTCCTTGTCTGCTAAATATAAACGGACAGGAGGAGGTACACGCCTCAAGAATTCTTCAACTAGCATGAGGTTGACGAGTTCTGCAAAGGTAGAGACATGTGCTGCTTACAGCCATTTAAAAAAACACCTCTTTTTGGTGTTAGCAAATTCTAGAAAGGTGGTGGTACTTGCCTTAAGGTGATCACGGAATTTCCGTCGGTAGCTTTCAGTGGAGAGAAGGTAGGCGTCCAACACTGCTTGCTTCAGGGTCTGGTAGTCATTCTCAGACGCCAAAGTACTGAGGGTGACTGCAGCTCTACCTATAAGATGTACTCTGAGAAGGGTAGCCCATTGGTCGGCAGGCCAGCTAAGTTGATTAGCTAGGGTCTCAAAGGTGGTAAAGAATATGTCGATCTCTGACTCTACGAACGATGGCATTAATTTACTTGCATGGGAGACATTGAAACTTACTGGAAGACTGGCGCTAGCTTGCTGGCGTTGAGCTTGGTGTGTGGTTTCCATCTCTAGTTCTTGTCGACGATATTCGAGTGCACTATCAGCTAGCCGTTTACTGTGCTCACGTTGTAACTCCAGGTCACGTTGTTTGAGGGCCAGCTCTCGCTCCTTGAGGGCGGCCTCTCTGTCCTGTTGTTCCTTGAGTAATGCGGCCTCTCTTTCTTTGAGGTGGAGAGCTTCCTTTCCCAAGGCTGCCTCACGTTCCTGTTCTTCTTTCTTGATGGCTGCCTCCCGTTCCTTGATTACAGCTGTTTCCTTTTGTTGTTCTCGCTCGATCTTGGCAAGTTCGAGTTTAATTTTCATAGTGGCCAAATCTTGTTTATCTGCAATAGTGTAATGTTCGTGAGTGTCAGAGTCTATTACCCCTTCATCTAAAAAGTGATCTAAGTGTACGTTGTATATCTCATTTTTGGTGGCTCCATGGGAAACATCTAGGTGATATTCATGTGCAAGAGTTTGTAATTCAGTCCTCTTGGCACGACTTAAGTTCCCTATTTCACCTGCTGGATCTGTATGGAAAGCTTGGAGACGAAACATGGTGAAAATTTAGCAAATAAATGGACAATGAATATACTGTTGTGATATGGTGAATGTCAGAAACAGGACAACGTGGCAACTGGTACCTATCCTGTGGAATCGTTAACAATTAATGTTAATTCAAGATGGTAAATGATTAATAAATCAAGATCGCAGGAAATCTTGTACCCGGTACTCACTGTAGGAGAATAAGGGCAAGAAAATCCTACTAAGTGAAACTGAGTTTCTTAAACAAATGAAACATTTAATTGCTCCAAAAGTGAATTAGGTAGTCCAAGAATGTAGGCATACCTTGCCGAGTCTCTATAGGACATAAAGCAAGTTTTTCCCACTGAAATGAAATATGATACTTACAGAATTAGCGAACTTTGTGCTCTGAAAAAAGAAAGCTAATTCCCAACCTAAGTAAATATCATCATCTCTGACTGACGTGTAGGGGTGCGAGTGCCAACTGGTGACGAGAACTGTTGCCGAGGTCTCAACTCGTCAATAAAGTCCGTGCTAGAGGAACTATGGCCCCTCTTTATCCTCCTAGAGTCGGATTGCAGAAGATTGGGTGCTTTGACCCGAAGACAAACCAAAGTACCAGGGTACCCAAAATGATGATCTGCCAAAAATATGAGAAATATCCTAGGGACAAAAGGTGGTAAACACGGGTAATAACACAGAGGGAGAGATGACTAATTAAGAGAATGACTGAGGCCTACAGTCACCACGTTATCCAAAGTTGTCTCACACTCACCATATGCTACTCCCGGAATGCACAATACACACAGCACCATATGAATAATGAAATTGAATATTTAAAATAGTGAAAAGCAAGTGTATTAAAGCCAAGTACGCTTACCACAAATTTACTTTCTGGTACCAGTACCTGAGTGAAGCTCCCGGACAGGCCCCATGTATGTGACGGTAAAGTGTTGTAGTATGGTGTTCGGCAGTCCTCCAATGGCAGGTGTCAATGCCTGGTCACACAACAACAAAAAAAGTCTGCTTGCCTGTTTGTCTGTGGTAAGGTAAGGGAAGACATGCAAAACACAAAGTAAAAATAATGAAACTTTAATTAATTTAGAAAAGCAAAATATAAATAAAGACAATCTCTTGGCTTAATTGAATTTAAAATAAGTTAACAAACACAAAATAACAAAAATAAGAATATAGATGAATTACAATAATACAAGGTGCAAATAAAGTCAGGTGCTGAGAATACTGGCTATAGCTGCTACCTCCCTTTAGTATATGTCAGCCAAGGCTGTAATATACCAGAGAGAGATATCAACTTCAGAGAGCACAGGGATATTCTGAGGAAGGTCTGCTGGAGAGACTTAGACGTCACCTCAGCTAGATGGCGTGCATGGTGCAGGGGCAGTATGCTGACGGCGACATCAGCCAATCAAAAGGCAGGCAGGTGGAGACTGGTAGTTAGCTTCTTGAAGTGTCGAGCTGAGCCGTTGGGTGGGAGGTGAAGGGGGGGTTTGCAGGGTACGTTTTGCTTCCCGGTCAAAACGTTTTGTGCTACTGCTGGACGTATCTTGGATGTAGCATCTTGTACTTGTAGTAGTTGACGTAACTTATATAGGGAAGAGCAGGCTCAATCTCTTTTGAAAGAGATTATCTTCACAACTCTCCCCCGAAGCCTGCGGTTCCGGAAGAAGTTACGTTTTCAGGTGGTAGAGTGGTAGGTGGAGCTGCCTCTACCTCATGAACTCTGGAGAGGGCGTCGGCTATGATGTTGTCAGACCCCTTGATGTAGCAATCTCCAGGCTGAAATTCTGCAGCTATCAAGCCCATCGTAGAAGTAGTCGATTGTTGAGTTCGGCTTGCTGCAGGAAGTGAAGAGGGTTGTGGTCCATGTAGATGGTGGTAGGCCGAGTACTTTGCAGGTATGGTGCAAAGTGCTGCAAGTTCAGGACGATGAGTAGTTCCCTCTCGATAGTGCTGTAGTTTCTTGTAGCTGTAGTAGCTAGCAGATAGAATCTTCTCGCCTCGTTGTTGCTTCAGGTCACCCCCGATACCGGTACCCTGGCGTTGACATGGAGGATGAAAGGCTTCGTGATATCTGGCGAGGCAAGAATGGGATTAGAACATTGTAAAGGAGCACTATTATTGTCCTGAAAATAGTTATGAATATGAGTTAGGATTTCCGAGTTGGAAAGCGCTGACTCAGTGTCAGTACTTTCGGGAGGAGAAGCAGGGAAGGTCTCACTGTGGAGGTATGGACCTTTAAAGGTAGAGTAGTTTAGCAACACAGTGGGAGGAGTACCATTATATAGCTTCAGGAGGTTGACGTGGCACAACTGGGTCTTCCACCGCCTATCTGGAGTCACGAGAACGTAGTTGTGGTTGTTTCTGCACTCCTTGATGTGATAGGGTCCTGAAAACCTGTTTTGCAAGGGAGAACCTGGGATAGGAAAGTAAGCAAGCACGAAGTCTCCCTGTTTAAATTTCCTTACTTTCCTGTGCTGGTCGTAATGAGTCTTCATCCTCTCTTGGGCTTTCAATAGATTGTTCTTGGCAAAGGAATGCACCCTCTCTAGAATGTGTTGTAGGTTTTGAAGAAACTGGGGCACATTCTGATGCTCACTGAAGGTGGCATCAGAAGGGATATTCTGATGGGAAGGGAAGGGATAACTCGAGCACAGGGATATTCTGAGGATGGTCTGCTGGAGCGACCTAGACGTCAACTCGGCTAGATGGCGTGCGTGGTGCAGGGGCAGTAAGCTGACAGCGACATCAGCCAATCAAAAGGCAGGCAGGTGGAGACTGGTAGTTAGCTTGTTGAAGTGTCGCGCTGAGCCGTTGGGTGGGAGGTGAACGGGGGGTTTGCAGGGTACGTTTTGCTTCGCGGTCAAAACGTTTTGTGCTACTGCTGGACGTATCTTGGATGTAGCATCTTGTGCTTGTCGTAGTTGACATAACTTTTATAGGGAAGAGCAGGCTCAATCTCTCTTGAAAGAGATTATCGTCACAATATATATATGCATANTATTTTCTCTAATTTTTTTCTGATGAAATGATAAAGCTCCCATTTCATTATGTATGAGGTCAATTTTTTTATTGGAGTTAAAATTAACGTAGATATATGACCGAACCTAAACAACCCTACCTAACCTAACCTAACCTATCTTTATAGGTTAGGTTAGGTTAGGTAGCCGAAAAAGTTAGGTTAGGTTAGGTTAGGTAGGTTAGATAGTCGAAAAACAATTAATTCATGAAAACTTGGCTTATTAGGCAAATCTGGCCTTGCATAGTATGCTGAGAAGTGCGTTCTGGCAACTAGGTACGACATATATATATATATATATATATATATATATATATATATATATATATATATATATATATATATATATTATATATATATTATATATTGTGACGGTAACGTGTTGGAAATGGTGGTCGGCAGTCTTCCAAATGGCAGATATCAATGCTGGGCCACATACATGTAAGTTATAAAAAAAAAGAATAAAAAGAGTGACTGCTTGTCTGATAATCTGTGGTAAGGTAAGATACATGAAAACACAATATAAAAAATGCACTTTACTTAATCTAGAAAACAAAATAAAATAAAGACAATTCTTGGCATTTAAAATAATGTAAAAGTATAACACGTAAAAATATATATAACAAACTGATAAGGGGGGAACTGGTTACGTTAACAGGAATACAAAGATAAATGGTGCTGGGAATATATGCGCAAGCTATCAACCTCTATTTGATCACACAAGGTGGGTCAAGTAGGTGTTCACAGCAAGAGCACTAGATATATTCTGACTGGAGAACTGCTGGCGGTCCTGACATTGGCTTGCGAGGAATGTGATTGGCGTGGAGCTGGAGTGGTGTGTTGTTGAACGGCCAATGAGAATGCAGGACGGCAGCAAGTCGGTAGTTTGGCTGGGAGTAGCAGTTGGCGGGTCGACCAGGTGTGCAGGAGTGGGGGGAGGAGGGAGTTGCAGGTGCGTGTGGCTGTCTTGATATATACGTTTAAGCCACTGAATAATGTATCTTGAATATTGTGTTGAACGTGATTCTAGCAGAAGGAGCAGGCTAAATCTCTGGGAAGAGATTATCGTCACAAAATATATATATATATATATATATATATATATATATATATATATATATATATATATATATATATATATATATATATATATATATATATTCAACTATAGAACACTTTCCCACCAGGAGACTCGAACCCTAGCCAGCACAGAAGCCTTCCAGCCACTGGCATAACAGGTAACGCCTTAACCCACTGCACCACGCTCAGACCCTTAAAAATCTCTTTTTAAGGGTCTGAGCGTGGTGCAGTGGGTGCAGTGCAATATATATATATATATATATATATATATATATATATATATATATATATATATATATATATATATATATATATATATATATATATATATATATATATATATTTACATACATATTTACGCAAAAAATTTTCCTTCTGTACTCTTTGCTTATATTAAACAATTCTTTACAGCTATTACAAGGAATTAGCCGTAGATGGTATTTTGACTGGTGAAGATATATACTCCTCGGCCGATTATATAACTCAGCCGTGGTGGATCATCGACCTGGGAGAGCTCTTTACCATTTTCGAGGTGGAGATTCTCCCACGTTACAACAATAATCAGCGAAGGTTTCATGATATTGAGGTTCGTTCTCGTGTACAGATTTTATTTAATATAATTTTTTTTATTTGGATTCACTGGAACATTGAAAGGTAATATAATTATTTTTCTTAATATTTAATTATATTTCTGGTTTTCTATGTCTTTGCAATATTTAAAATAAGAAGCGAATTATTTTTTGTTTTCTAAATAAATTTTAAGTGTGAAATTTGTAATTTCGTACATAAAACATATTATTGTGCAAAAAGTTAACTTTAAACCTAAGACAATAATTTTGTCTTAGTTTTGTAAATAATAAAATAACAATAATTTTGTGAGCATTGCAAGACGAATGTGAAGCTATTTGTTTACCTGTTCATTCACTTGCATGGCAGTGGTAATCGCTGTGTTTTGTTTTGGACAATCAATATACGATTTGCATTTTATTTTTTCTATGTATATTTAGGTCGTCATTTATAATATGCGAGTTTAACCAAAAATTATCCCCCAAAAGTCAGTTTTACATATAAGAATGGTACTCCTGACATCCTATGTGCCCAATATAAAGAAACACACATACATTTTCCATTAATTTTTCAACATTAATAGTATTAATAAACTATTCATCTAGCATAAGTCCATTGTGTTTAAGACCTTATTAATACCACCTTGTTACGTTTTCTCCAATCATGCCACCCATATTTATTTCGGCAAACCACAATGGGGCCCAAATTCTTCTGTCGATTTACATTAAATTACGTATATTGCTTATCCAAAATATTTGTGTCTTTTTTATAGCAATCTCAATGATAGCAGAGATTTATAGCATCTCAATGATGAAATTTTGAGAGAAGTTCTAAATGAAGTAAAATACCATTATTTAAAGTTCATATTGCATTCTTCTGAATTTTTTAGTATCTATTTATATCATTTGCCAACATTATGTAAGAACATCAGTGAGAAAATCAAGTTTAAACTCCAAGTTGACTAGAACATGCCACTGAGAGAATCCCATTCACTGCAGCCCATCCACCAGCGCGTCCTCCAAACAAAGACGGAAAAGTGATTCCATCCACCCGTCAAACCCCCTGTTTATGAATGAAAAACGGTTTACACAAGGTTTACAGGCAAGGTTGTTCATCCACCATACGCTCCTTGAGGTGTTAGCAAGGTAGTTCATCCACCACTTGCTCTGAGTGGTGTAGGCAAGGTAGTTCATCCACCACATGCTCCGGGTGGTGTAGGCAAGGTTTTTCATCCACTGTACGCTCCGGGTAGTGTATGCAAGGTAGCTCATCCACCGTATGCTTCAGGTAGTGTAGGCAACATTGTTCATCCTCCATGCTCTCCGGGTGGTGTAGGCAAGGTAGTTCATACACCGTATGCTCCGGGTTGTTAAGGTAAGGTAGTTCCTCCACCATATGCTCCGGGTGGTGTAGCCAAGGTTGTTCATCCATCATATGCTCCAGGTTGTGTAGGTAAGGTTTTTCATCCACTCTAAGCTTCATATGGTGTAGGCAAGTTTGTTCATCAACCGTACGCTCTGGGTGGTGTAGGCAAGGTTGTTCATCCACCATAAGCTGCGGGTGGTGTGGGCAAGGTTGTTCATCCATCGTACACTCTGGGTGGTGTAGGCAAAATAGTTCAACCACCGCATGCACCGGGTAGCGTAGGCAAGGTAGTTCATCCACCATACCTCTGGGTGGTGTAAGCAAGGTTGTTCATCCACAGTATGTTTCGGGTGGTGAAGTCAAAGTAGTTCATCCATCGTATGCTCCAGGTGGTGTAGACAAGGAAGTTCACCCACAATACCCTCCTGGTGTTGTAGGCAAGGTAGTTCTTCCACTGTACTCTCCGGGTGGTGAAGGCAAGTTAGTTCGTCCACCGCACGCTCCGGGTGGAGTAGGCAAGTTTGTTTATCTACCGAACGCTCTGGGTAGTGTAGGCAAGGTAGTTCATCCACCATACGCTCCAGGTCGTGTAGGCAAAGTAGTTTATCCACCATACGCTCTGGGTGGTGTAGGCAAGGCAGTTTATCCATGGTACGTTCTGAGTGGCGTAGGCAAGGTAGTTCATCCACTATACACTCTGGGTGGTGTTGTCAAGGTAGTTCATCTACCGTACGCTCCAGGTGGTGTAGGGAAGGCCGTTAGTTCATCCACTGTATGCTCAAGGTGGTGTAGGCAAGGTAGTTCATCCACCGCACACTCCGAGTGTTGTAGGCAAGGTAGTTCATCCACTGCATGCTCCGGGTGGTTTAGGCAAGATTGTTCATCCACCATAAGAGCTAGGTTGTGTAGGCTAGGTAGTTCATTCACTGTATGCTCTAGGTGGTGTAGGCAAGGTACTTCATCCACTGTATGCTCCAGGTAGTGCAGGAAATGTAGTTCATCCACCGTATGCTCCTTAAGGTGGAAACTAGGTAGTTCATCTACAGTACGTTCCGGGTGGTGTAGACAAGGTAGTTCATCTACCGTACGTTCCGGGTGGTGTAGGCAAGGTGGTTCATCCACCGTATGCTCCGGGTGGTGTAGGCAAGGTGGTTCATCCACCGTACGCTCTGGGTGGTTTAGGCAAGGTAGTTCATCCACCGTATGCTACGGGTGGTGTAGGCAAGATAGTCATCCACTGGATCTTCCGATTGGTGTAGGCAAGGTAGTTCATCCACCGTATGCGCCAACTTCAGGTACACAGAAAAATCACACTATATAAATATCACGATGATATATATCATAATACATATCAGTGAGAAAATCAACTGTAGTTCTGAGGTAACTTAAACCCACTACTGATATACACTAACCACTAACCAGCCGCTGACACTAACCACTGGACCACCCTTATTTGGCAAAAATCAGGGTGTTTTTGGAGCGTACATTTTCAAGTTCAAGTATGTTTATTGAGATAAGCAAGAAATACATCTCAAAGGGATAGAGTAGCTTAGGCTATTTCTACCCCCCAGAACGCGTACATTTTGATGAGCTACGTTGTCTTGACCACCCCGGGGGATGCGGGGAAGTCATATGTAAAGCTTTTAATAGCTTCAGGAGGGGCTTCCAGACTTCCTGTTTTAGTAAAAGTCCGGTTTGTTTGACTTTGAAGTCAGGGTGTTGCAGTGGTTAGCGTCAGCAGTTGGGAATCTCTCGTTCGCGGGTTCGAGTCACCTCAGTGCTTAGTTGATATTCACACTGATGTGTATCATTGATGTGTTCTGTGTATGAACATGAATCTTAAGATGTTCAATGCTTTGGTAACAGTAGTTTATACAAGTTTGTGACGATCTTCCAGCAATATCCAAGTAATTTCATTTGAAACTGGTATTAGAATAGTATTTTGAAATATTTGAAAAAAAAATACACCTGACCAACGTGAGGAAGCTGAACGTGAAGCACGGCGCGAGGAAGCTGAACGTGAAGCACGACGCGAGGAAGCTGAACGTGAAGTATGCCACGAGGAAGCTAAATGTGAAGCCGGCCCGAGGAAACTGACCGTGAAGCCCGACGCGAGGAACGTGAAGCCCAAACCCGGATCCAACTCCTACTCCTACAGGAGAACATGAAGATGTTGATTGTAGGGAACATCGTGGTGGAAGAGAAGAGAACTGAATCAGGACTAGTGGAACCTAGAAGAGAACGCCAAGCCCATCCACTAAAGCCGCTCATTAAGGAGAGAGACATCCTGACATTCGTGCCACAGGAAGCCGAGGAGTTCTCCGAACATTTTGAGAAGGTGGCCAAGGATGAGTGGGCTCAGTTGATCCAAGTAGACTGACGGGTGAGGCCAGAGATATAACATGCAAGCAGTGGACGAATGCATTGACTATAAAGCCGTTAAGAAGGCAGTGCTTAGATCGTTCCAGCTCACCGCGGAAGCCTACAGAAGAAAATTTAGAGACCTAGTGAGAATTCTGGGGAGAACGTTTGCCAAGACAGCCCGAGAACTAGACCAAAAGTTTCATAGATGTTTGAAGGCTGAGGGAACTGAAACTTTTGCAGACCTCAAGCAGTTGACTGTGCTGGATAAATTAATGCAACTGCTACAAATAGGAATTAAGGGTTTGAGAGAAGCAGCTACCAGAGCGGATATGTTAGCCAAGGCATACCTTACAAGAAATTCTCGAGGCACTATAACAAGCAGTTGGTGCACAGCGACCTGTAGAGTGCACAGCGTTGGTGGAAAGAGACAGTTACCGCTTTATAGGGTCACAATGAGAGGCGAATATTTCGAGAGGAAGGTGACTGTGGGCGTGTATCCGAGCCTTCCCATTGATGATGTACAGGTGCTTCTTGAGAATGATGTGTGTGGAATGACTGTCCTACCGCAGAAGCTAAAGGATTCCAGTTCAAGCAAGCCCAAAAAAGCAAGACTTCTTTAAATCACAGCAGCTCCAGATCAGAAATAAGTTTCAGACAACGTTAGAGGAGGAACCTCGAGAAAACAGTCTAAAGCTTAGTGGCGGAAATTGAAATCCTAGCGCAAGGAATTTAAACAGAAGTTATGAAGGAAATAGAAGTGACAATGCAGGATCTTACAAGTCGATTACTTGGTCTACGAGAAGAAGGAATATTGCGTGAATGACCAGCTATAATTGCGGAAAGCAGCGGCATTGTGCCTACGAGTGCGTCAAGCCCAAGAAATTGGTGAGTTTGGCTGTGGTGAAGGCAATGAAGCTTAATGAAGCCGCAGACATTTCAGGGACACGTCAGAAGCCTGGCAAAGCCGATTAAGATCGACGAGCTATCACGAGTAATGATGTGGCTGTGCGCAGGGAGTTGTCTGAAGAGAAACGCAGTCATGGTGCATGACGAATCAGAATGTGTTCGAATGAGATTTCTGCATGAAGAGGTGCATGTCATAATTGTGCAAAGAGTGGGTATTATGCCAGGGAGTGTGACCAGCCAGTGAAAACTGGTGGGTTGGCAGTTGCGTAGGCGACGAAGCCTAGTGTGTTCCCTGGGACGTCATGGACGCAAGGAAACCCTGGTAATATAGTACCAGTTTCCCAACCCTTCGTGCGGGAAGGAACTGTGGTAGTTGGTGACCTACCACCAGCCAGAGTGCGCAACTTGAGAGATACGGGGAGGGGGGGGCTGACCAAAGCCTCAAGGTGGAGTCCCTGTTTTTGCCAAG
Source organism: Procambarus virginalis (assembly GCA_020271785.1). Taxonomy (NCBI): domain Eukaryota; kingdom Metazoa; phylum Arthropoda; class Malacostraca; order Decapoda; family Cambaridae; genus Procambarus; species Procambarus virginalis. Next base: position 54,346 of record WNGS01003702.1, read on the forward strand.
TGTGAGCAACTTGCAACCTGTCGGGGCGATTAGAGTGCACAGCGTTGGTGCAAAAAGACAATTACTGCTTTCAGGGTCACGATGATATGCGACTATTTTGAGAGGAAGGTGGCTGTAGGCGTGTGTCCGAGCCTTACCATTGATGATGTACAGGTGGTTCTTGTGAAAGATTTGTGTGGAATGACTGTCATGCCTATTATGACCCCAGGTAGCCTGGAGAAACGAGTCAACCTCATGAGAGTTATTCTGCTTACCTGACCAGAAATTGTGAGGTTTTAGGAAGAAATATGTAATAAATGTCAGTGAATGGTTTAATAATACTGGAAGAGAATGAGCATCTTATCAATGTTGGTGGAAATAGGATGTTGACAGTTTGTGACGTTATGTGATGCTAGCGGATATCGTAACGCCACAAGAGTTGACGCAGTAGTCAGAGGTGGTCGTGCTTCTCAGTGTCCTAGGAATATAGAGGAATAGGGCTCTGAGTGAAGCGTCTGAGTGACGGCTACAGTGTGTAACTTTTGAGGAAGCTTCCAAAGACGTGACGCACGTCACTTCTCGGTATTTATGAAGTTTTGGTGATGATCTGAAGCCTAATGGTGGTCGTGCCTTTTTGGAACTCTAAATCGTTGTATCTTCGGGTGGAGGAGGATAAGCAGGTATCTTTGAATGGTGCCTGCCAGGCGACTGTGTGAGCTAAAGTCAGGAGCAGAAGAGTTGTGAGGCAGTCATAAAAAAACTTTGTTGAACGTCTTAGAGCGACGCCATCTTTGAGCACCCCCACGCTATGAATTCTTCGGATAGAGCGGGAGAAGTTAATGGACGAACTTCGAGGCTGAAGAAGAAGTGAATGCTGAACTCTGAGGTTGAGTAGAACTCCAAGTGGTGGAGTTGAACTTGAACTTTTTGCCAGATATTCGTCCTTTTTTAAGAATAACGTATATTGACGACCTGTCACCTCTCCTGACGACTTTCTCTTTATCGTCACGAAGGCTCTTAGCTACTGCTTTGAGCTTGGAGGGGACGACAGTATAGGGCTTCTGTAGTTACCTCGAATCTTTCCTCCTTCTGCAATAAGTTCCGCCTGCAAGGTGTCTTTAGTGGTAACCTTCTGAGTCTCGAGGTCGAATATGTCGTCCAATAGGATCTCCAACTCCACTTTCCGGGCCATCTCACTTGGTCTGGACATAACAGGACAGTTATGATCTTGCGTTGGAGGCCTGTGAATATTTATCGTAAATAAATGAGACACTTTTCGGCTCAAACTCTATGTTATCTCCTTTGATTAATATGAATGGGAGATAGAGAATTACGTTCATTCATATGCTTAATAAACTGTCTTTAGCTAAACTCATAAATAGTGGTATATTAATAAGTTCTTTTGCAGTTATATATTGGTGACAAGATTGAATGGTACAAGTGGATAAACGGGAATAAAATTGGATAGCAATAGGGTATATATAGCATAGCAGTAGGGTATAAACAATAAAAAAGTTTATAATTTATTTTGGAATGATATGGACAAATACAAATGGGAACATTGTGCTATTTTCCTTCAAATTGGAAAATATTTATTTACATCCATGGTTCAATATGGGGGTAAATAAATAGGTGATACTGTATGGTCCAAAAAAGCCGTCTGGAACATCATTTCATGTTTAATATAATATCATTTAACTAGAAATAATCAGGCTTTGAAAATTAGAATAAATATATAAATAGGATTAAATATTCAACCACTTAAAATGGGATTAAAAATGTAATAATGGAAAACGGACTTATTGAGACAAAATGAAGACTGGTCGGTTGAGGAGGTCACTGGAAATTAGGGGTGGCTGAAACCGAGCTCATCGCCGAGCTAACTTAAATTAGGGACGATGGGAAGAGCATGTTTAATCTCCTTGGGAAACATGGTAGGAGACGGAAGGGGGTTCTATGGGAAAAATATAAAGAGACGGACGGGGGGGGGGGGGGTTGTGGCTGAGTGGACAGCACTCTAGATTTGAGGACCTAGGGACTGAGTTTGGATCCCCGGCACCGCCGAAAAAACAAATGGGCAGAGTTTCCTTGACCCTGATGCACCTGTTACCCAGCAGTAATCTTCCATTACCTAGCAGTAGGGCCATTTAATTTTCTTGGGAAATAATAGTGTGCCTGAAGGGTGCTGTCACCATGGTTGACAGAGTATTTTTGTATGATTGAATGGTGCTATAAAAAAATTAAAACACCCACTGGACTATGACATATCATTGCAAACCCCCCCCCCCCCCCACACAAAACACCCCATGGGCAAACACCCTCTGGGCTATGGCGAAGCATAACAAAACACCCACTGGACTATGACGAAGCGTTGCAAAAAACAGAATGCTTCGTCGTAGCCCTGTGCCAAAGACGTCGCCAAAAAAACAAAAACGCTTCTGCGTAGGCACACTACCACTACTTTCAGCTAGACTTCGGACAGGGAGGTTGTAACCTTAGGCGACCTCGCGAAAATCAGCAGATTTGGATCTTCTTAAGTGGCGAGTTGAGCCCAGAAAAGAGGCAACAGGACTCCGGCCATATTGAGGTGCCAAGGGGACCTTTCCGGAATAAGGTCGAACGAAGTAGGTAATTTCTTATTATTTACTTCGAAGAAACTGAAGTAATTTCTTCCGTGCTGGGTGCAGGTGAGAGCCTCAATGATCGCAGGAGTAACTGGATAACCAGGAGTCCGAGTTAGACACCTGCCACTCTTTGACATATGCTGCTCTACCTCACACACTCTGGGGGACAGAAAATAGCCTAGTGTGTTCTCACAGGCGCTGCATGGTCCCTGTACTTACCTATTTGTGCGTGCGGGGGTTGAGCTCTGGCTCTTTGGTCCCTCCTCTCAACTGTCAATCAGCTGGTGCGCAGGGTCCTGAGCCTACTTGGCTCTATCATATCTACACTTGAAACTGTGTATGGAGTCTACCTCTACCACATCACTTTCTAATGCATTTCATTTGTCAACCTCTCTGACACTAAAAAAGTTCTTTCTAATATCTCTGTGGCTTATTTGGGCACTCAATTTCCACCTGTGTCCTAGTGCGTGTGCCCCTTGGCTTAAATGGCATGTCCTTATCTACCCTATCACTTCCTTTGAGAATCTTGTATGTGGTGATCATGTCACCTTTAACTCTTCTGTCTTCCAGCGACGTGAGGTTTAACTCACGTAGTCTCTCCTCGTAGCACATACCTCTCAGCTCGGGTACTAGTCTGGTGACAAACCTTTGAACCTTCTCTAGTTTAGTCTTATGCTTGACTAAATATGGAATACATGCTGAAGCTGCATACTCCAAGATTGGTCTGACATATGTGGTATACAAAGTTTTGAATGATTTCTTACACAAGTTTGTAAATGCTGTTCATATGTTGGCCAACCTGGCGTATGCCGCTGATGTTATCCTCTTGATATGGGCATCATGGGAAAGGTCAGGCGTGATATCAACCCCCAAGTCTTTCTCTCTCTCTCTGACTCTTGAAGAATTTCATCTCGCAAATGATGCCTTGTATCTGGTCCCCTGCTCCCTACACCTATCGTCATTACATTACATTTGCTTGGGTTAAACTCCAACAACCGCTTGTTCGACCATTCGTTCAGTTTGTCTAGGTCTTCTTGAAGCCTCAAGCAGTCCTCTTGTGTCTTAATCCTTCTCATAATTTTGTGCGGCGTCTGCAAACAATGAGAGGAATGAGTCTATACCCTCCGGGAGATCATTTACGTATATCAGAAACAGGATGGGTCCAGGTACAGAGCCCTGTACCCACTGGTGACTTCACGCCAATCTGAGGTCTCACTCCTCACTGTAACTCTCTGCTTCCTATTGCTTAGGTACTTCCTTATCCACCGGAGCACCTTACCAGTCACTCTTGCCTGTCTCTCCTGCTTATGCACCAGCCGCTTATGGGGGACTGTGTCAAAGGCTTTCTGACAGCCCAAGAAAATGCAGTCCGTCCAGCCTTCTCTTTCTTGCTTAACCTTTGTCACTTGGCCGTAGAACTCTATCAAGCCTGTAAGGCAAGATTTACCCTCCCTGAACACATGTTGGTGATTTGTCACCAAGTCTCTTCTCTCCAGATGTTTTACTAGGTTTTTTTCTCACGATCTTCTCCATCACCTTGCATGGTATACAAGTCAAGGACACTGGCCTGTAGTTCAGTGCCTCTTGCCTGTCACCCTTTTTGTATATTGGTACTACATTAGCCTTCTTCCATATTTCTGGTAGGTCTCCTATCTCCAGTGACCTACTATACACTATGGAGAGTGGCAAGCAGAGTGCCTCTGCACACTCTTTCAATACCCATGGTGAAATCCCGTCTGGATCAACAGCCTTTCTCACATCCAGATCCAACAGGTGTCTCTTGACCTCATCTCACTTAATTTTGAACCCTTCCAAGGCCGCCTGGTTTACCGCCCCCACCCCTCTCTCCTAATGCAGTGACCTCACCTTGTTCTATTGGGAAGACCTCCTGGACCCCTATGTTTAGTTCTTCACACACTTCTTTGTCTTTCTCTGTATACCTGTCCTCGCTGGTTCTCAGTGTCATTACCTGTTCTTTCTCTGTTTTTTTCCTCCTGATGAGTCTGTGGAGTAGCTTTGGTTCAGTCTTGGCTTTGCTTACTATATCATTTCCATAATTTTTCTCTGCTTCTCTTCTCACACTAACATACTCATTCCAAGTTCTCTGGTATCTATCTCACTGCTTTCTGGTGTCCTGTTATTTCGGTAGTTCCTCCATGCCCTTTTGTTCATTACCTTTGCTTCCATATATACCCTATTAAACCATGGATTCTTCTTTTGCTTCTCAGATTTTTCTTTTTGGGTCGGGATGAACCAATTTACAGCCTCCTGACACATTTGGGGGACATAGTCCTTCATGTCTTGTACAGACATAGCTCTGAGGTCTGTGTCCCATTGTATATCCCTTAGGAAGCTTCTCGTCTCCTCATAATTTCCCTTTCGGTATGCCAGCCTTTTGTTTCCTAGTTCTTTTCGGGGGGAGATAAATCCTAGCTCTACCAGGTACTCGAAGAACAATACGCTCTAATCACTCATTCCCATGGGTGCTTCCAACCTAACTTCCTTTATATTCCACTCATTTAGGGTAAATATCAGATCAAGCATGGGCTTGTTCATCTTACCCTCTCATTATTGTTGGTCCCGTGATGTGTTGGCTTAGAAAGTTTCTTGTTACCACGTCCAGCAGCATAGCTCTCCATGTATCTGGTCCTCCATGTGGGTCTCTGTTCTCCCAATCTGTCTTCCCGTGGTTGAAGTTTCCCATGATTAGTAGTCCAGATCCATTCCAGCTAGCGACAGAAGCTGATCTCTCTATTATGTGAATGATGGCCATGTTTTTTTCTGTTTTTTTCCAAGTTTGCCCCCTGTTCCTATTATGCTGTGATAGGGTTTCCCAGGGGGGGAGGGGGCAGAGAGGGAGGGAGAGAGAGAGAGAGAGAGAGAGAGAGACACTTGGGTGTGTGAGTGTGTGTGGGTGGGTGTTCGCACGGGGGGGGGGGGTGCATAAGAAGAGAGGGGGGGGGTGCATAAGAAGAGAGGGGGGTGTGCTGGGAGAGTGCAAGGGCGATATGAGGTATAGCTGGTCACTAGGGACTGGAAAATAAGATAGACAGATAGGAAGATAGGAAAAGAGGGAGGAAGGAAGGTGGTACGGAAGGTGAGGGGGAAATGGGAGTGTGAGAGAGTGAGAGAGTGTCAGGTCAGCCTCCCCACTTAGGTAGTAAGAGCCCTACATCAGTAAGCCAGGGTCCTTACTGTGAATGTATGTGTGTGTTTGTGTGAGTTTGTGTGTGTTTGTGTGTGTTTGTTTGTGTGTGTTTGTGTGTGTTTGTTTGTGTGTGTTTGTTTGTGTGTGTTTGCATAAGCGTGCGTGCGTGCGTGTGCATGTCACGAGGGTTCCTTAAGTGTCAACCTCTACCCAGAATGAGCCACTTTGAGATTTTAAATACAAATGATATACTGAACAAGAATTTGATAATATTTTACTTCACTCTGTACACCAGAATTTTTTACATGAGGTGGTACATATCAGCCAGAGCCTCCCACTCACACAACTAGGTAAATAAAGAGAGATGTCTGATGACAGGTGGATCCGTCGTTGCCTCACACGTGGTGCTTCACTAAGCACCAGTAGATTGATGATGACGGTTCTCCTCTATCCAACACAAAGTTCTGGAGTCAGTCACTGTATCGTTATGTCTGTTGCGTTACAATTCAATAATTTACTGTACCACTGTTCACTATAGTCCAATAATCCCTACCTACCAATATGTAAACACAAGCCTCGTGCCCCTCGTTCCCACGTGGCCTGTGCTGGTGATTGTTCACTGTTTAACACAAAGTTCTGGTGATATCACTGTATTTTTTCTTTCCTGTGTGCGGTTATACACCTTGCGGTAACGTAGATCTGAGATCCATCACTGTAGTCTTAATTAATAACCCGAGAATTTTGATGATTATCATGGAGTGCGACCCTCCCCGACCTTCCCTCACGACTGACTGTCGGTGTCAGTCAATCGGCCGTGTTTGTCAGTCAGTCGGCAGTCTGCCTGTGTTTGGGGGCTGGTGAACACAGGGGATAAGCTTTGACTTCTTCACAAGGGAGAGTGGGTAAAGAGCCGACAGTGAGGATACTGCAAAAAGAGCAGTGATGGAGTGTCACCGGTGGAATGGAATGAAACTATCAAGGGACAGTGTCAAGCCATTACGGCTATGTAGCACTCGGAAGGGATCAGGATAAGGAGTTAGAATGGGATGGGGAAAGGAATGGTGCACAGTCACTTGTACGGTCGGGGATTGAACGCCGACCTGCATGAAGCAATACCGTCGCTCTACCGTCCAGCCCCAAAGGAAGGTCGACAAGGCCCTGCCCTTTTTTTTCCTCCATGATACTGTACAATGAAATGTCAACTTTGCAAAGTTTGCAGGGTGTCATCCATACATTGTGATTTATAAGTATGTTTGACTAAGCTGTGCCTTATAACATAGAGTAGCCCAATGTCTAATATATGAAATTGCATACTTCGTTATAATATTATTTTATTTATTAATGATGTGGGAAGTTTAAATTTCCTTGTTGTACAGAAAAATGATAATGTTTCTTGGCAAATAGTACAGAAATAAACATTTTCCTATAATGTAGGACCACAGTACCGTTAAATTCAAATTGTACTGTTTTGGTACATTTGTACTGCAGGTGGCAGCCCTTCTGCAGTTCATCATTCAATAATTATATAATCAATGGAAAGTATTAGGATAAAGTTCACAAGAAAGTTCACATTAACAAATGAATAGCACTAGTTGTCATGGAAGACTTGAATTACCTTCAGTAATGCAAGTTTCAGACAAAGATATAGAAAGAAAGTAAGAGGAAAAAGAAGACGGTCTGTCTGAGAAGCCACCACTAACCACTTGTAATGTAATACCACTTTGCCTACCATCCATCGATGTCTAGATAAGGGTGCTATTAAATTATTGTTATTGAGCATTTGTAAAAATTATTATAAACTAGAACATAAGTTAGGTTCTAGTTTAGTGGAAGGACTTTGCACCCCTTGAAATAATTACCATCCATACACTCCGACGTCCGGGATCCAGTCTGCAGATCAAGTTTATATGGATTTATTTCCAGTGCTGTCTCTTATTTTTCAAAACATTTAGGAGAACTCGCCAACATTTTCTCAAGAGATAGAGATTCAAATGCAGCCATTCTTTGAAACCAGATAGCATTGGTTAAGAGTGGGATGGGGACATCAGCAAACCTTGCCCCCCACCTAAGCTGATACGTCACATCTGACGCCTGGCTTTTATCTCAAGGTCACCAACGATCGGTGTCATTGAAAGAGGCCGCTTACCGGGTGAACACCACTACCTGAAGAAGAATCTGTTGGCTATCACTAACTGTTTTTGTTATAGGAATTGGGCCAAGGGGAAGAAACAAGATTACTTACATGCAAAAAATCAGCCCCGCACCATCACAGCCTCTGTTTCCCCTCACTTATCTCTAATGCAGGAAATTAAGACGGGCTATAGAAGATAACAATGTAAGATTGTAATCTTATTCTATGTATAGGACACCTTACCGTGAGGAACAAGATGTCTCCACAGAGAGCTGATGCATCACAGTGGAACCTTTCCCAACCATCAAGAAAATCAAGCAATACCCTGCTCTGGCAACATGATATGTCGTATATGTGAAGGCGGCAGAAGACTTCTAAATATGGCGGATGAACTGAACCTTCAGAGAGTAGCCGCAAGAAACCCCGTTCAACATGACGACAGGTGGGGAGACGCTCAGCACTTCATTGCCTAGAAACTTTGACTATGTTGAGAAACTTAGAGATTTGCCGGCACCAGGAACACACTCGGATAAAGATGGTTCCCCATGCGTTGAGGAGGATCAAGAAGGCCCCTTCCTGAACAGCAGACATCACAGTAAGGCGAACAAACGAGGCGGACCGTCGCCACTACCACGAGGTAAACAATAGTCAACCCGGCCCCACATGGTCTGATGACAAACATCCACTAAACCAAGGTAGGCCAAATTCTTCTGGCATGAAAGCATTTATAATTTCATTTGCTGACCACGCTATTATGAATAGGAGTGTTTTCGACAACGCCAGAACACAGAGTATAATTTTCCATGACATTCCTAAAATATTCAAGTTTAAGGCGCACGAAATCAGACAAACAAACAAAAGAACTTAATCGCTGTGTATTACAATCCCGACAAGGAACTGGAGCTTTCTACCATTACTGAGATCCGGGGATATAAAGTACGTTGCTATGTCGGGATTGGTGATCCCGAAATATTTTGGTGATAGATTAAATAAATGTATCGTTAAACATGTTTTCGACATTGGTGACGAAGAAATCAAAGAACATCTGCTGGCAGATGAAATTCAAGTCTACGGAGTCAAAAAGTCCATGCATAGAATTGATGGAGAGCTGTGTGATGTAGCACAGCATTGGTTACGTTCATAAACGACCCTCCACCTGATCGGGTCTGGATAAAGAGCTACTACCACAAACTAAAGTTATACATTCCACGACCAACTCAATGCTTTAAATGTAAAGAATTCAACCAAACTTCGCAAGGATGTACTAAGGATATGTATAGCGATAGGTGACGTAAAATGGGGGTTTCGATGTGGATTCAAAATATAACTTATTTAAAAATATTCTAAGCAAATCACAGAAACGTAGTATACCATACAAATTGAATAGATTGAATACTAATGACCCAAAGTGGATAACAAAGGATTTGAAGAACCTAATAGGTAAAGAGAGAGCGAGGTACAAAAGGACTAGGAATGGGGAAGTCAGTTTAGAACAGGAATTCGTACAACTGGTTACAAATGTTAAAAAAGAGATAAGGAAAGCAAAAAGAAACTATGAAGTTCACATAGTAGGGCAGGCAAAGACAAATCCTAAAGTGTTTTTTCAGTTAAATCGAACAAAGATTATGGGAAAGAATAGGTCCATTGAAAACTGAGACAGGTCAAATGACGGGTAATGACAAGGAGATGAGTAGTATTTTTAATTAATATTTTATATCTGTATTTACTAAAGAGGAACTTAACAATATGCCTTCAGTCGAACAAGTCTATGTGGGTGGGGACGAGGACAGGTTGACTAGTTTAGCAGTTACCAGGGAGGATGTAATTAAACAAACAATAAAACTAAAACCAAATAAATCCCCAGGGCCGGATGAAGTGTTTGCCAGGGTGCTTAAAGAATGCAAAGAGGAGCTTTGCGAGCCACTGTCTACCATATTAATAAATCAATAGAGTCAGGCTGAGTGCCAGAGTCGTGGAAGATTGCTAATGTGGTACCAATTTTTAAGAAAGGAGATAGATCACTTGCGTCAAACTATCGGCCAATTAGCCTAACGTCTATTGTGCAAAAGTTACTTGAATCGATAATTGCAAATACAATTCGTCTTCATCTTGAAAAACATAAATTAATAAATGACTCGCAACATGGTTTTATAAATGGCCGTTCATGTTTAACAAATTTGCTATATTTTTATTCTAGGATAGTTGAGGCAGTTGATAGTGGTAAGGATTGTGATGTTGTGTACCTTGACTTTAGCAAAGTTTTTGATACAGTGCCACATGAAAGACTGATTAAAAAGATAGAGGCACCCCCATGGTATTGGGGGCGCTATATGAAGTTGGATAAGGGCATGATTATTCCAAAAGGAAACAGAGAGCTAGTATAAATGCGGTTGAGTCAGAGTGGGATAATGAACATAAGATCAAAGGTAACTGCACAAGGCCTATTGGCCCATACGAGGCAGCTCCTATTTATAACCACCCAATCCCACTCATGTTTCAAACGTCCAACGGTTTAAAAAATTGAAGGACCTCACCTCCACCATGTTACACGGTAATTGGTTACACAAATCAGCAACCCTGTTACCGAACCAGTATTTACCCAACTATTTTTTAAATCTAAACTTATCCAATTTATACCCATTGTATAAACTGCATCTGCCGATCTTTTGACCATTTCAAAACTCTATTTAGATTAACTTGTAGTGATAGTGAGTCTTCTGTGTTAATTTCCCTACCGATTTTTGTATCATTGGCAAATTTGCAAATGTTGCTACTCAAACCTGAATCTAAATCATTTATATATATTATAAACAACAGAGGTCCCAAGACACAGCCTTGAGGCACTCCACTTACAACATTTTCCCACTCTGACTTAACCCCATTTATACTAACTCTTTATTTCCTTTGGTGTAGCCCATGTCCTAATCCTGCTTAATATATCACTCCTTATACCATGAGCCTTTATCTTTTGAATCAGTCTTTCATGTGGCACTGTATCAAAAGCTTTGCTAAAGTCTAGGTACACAACATTGCAAACCTTACCATTAACAACTGCCTCAACTATGCAGGAATAAAAATATAGCAAATTTGTTAAACATGAACAGCCATATGTTAAACCATGTTGTGACTCGTTTACTAGTTTATGTTTTTCAAGATGAAGACGAATGATATTTGCAATTATCGATTCAAGTAACTTTCCCACAATAGACGTTAGGCTAATTGGCCGAAAGTTTGATGCAAGTGCTCTATCTCCTTTGGTAAAATTGGTATCACCTTATCAACCTTCCACGAATCTGGCACTCAGCCTGACTCTAATGAATTATTAATTATGGTAAACAATGCCTCGCAAAGCTGCTCTTTGCATTCTTTAAGCACCCTGGCAAACACTTCATCCGGCCCTGGGGATTTGATTGGTTTGAGTTTTACTATTTGTTTTTTAATATCAACCCTGGTACTGTTTGACTAGTCAACCTGTCCTCGTCCCCACCTACATAGACTTGTTTGGCTGATGGCATAGAGTTAAGTTCTTCTTTAGTACATACAGAGACAAAATATTTATTAAAAATACTACTCATTTCGTCATCATTATCCGTTATCTGACCTGTCTCGGTTTTTAATGGACCTATCCTTTCCCTAACCTTTGTTCCATATAACTGAAAAAAAAACTTTACGATTTGCCTTTGCTTGGCCTGCTGAACGAACTTCATAGTTTCTTTTTGCTCTCCTTATCTCTTTTTTAACAATTCTAACCAGTTGTGCGAATTCTTGTTCTAAACTGACTTCCCCATGCTTAATCCTTTTGTACAAAGCTGTCTTTCTACCTAGAAGGTTTTTCAGATCCTTTGTTATCCATTTCGGGTTATTTATATCGGATCTATTCAATTTGTAAGGTATACTACTTTTATGTGCTTTGCTTAGAATATTTGTAAATCAGTTATATTTTGAAACCAAATCAAAATCCTCCTTTACATCACACATCGCTTGGTTCACGTCTTGCTCCAAGACCGGCCCATCCCCTTTGCCCAAGACTTCCCAATCTATTTGACCCAAACAATTTCTTAGGATGTTAAAATTAGCTTTACGAAAATCTTGCACTTTAACAGAATTTTCTCCTACAGCTCAATTCCATTCTATGCTAAATCTGATTTGTTTGTGATCACTGTTCCATAGTACACTCCAAATTTCAATGTCATTAATATCTTTTTCCCTGTTAGTTAGCACTAAATCTAAAATATTATTTTCTCGCGTTAGTTCCTTAATGTGTTTCATAAGAAAGCAATCCTCAATTAATTCTATAATATCTTCTGCTTTGTTATTCCCTATTCTGTTAATCTGGTTTATTCCACTATAATTAAAGTCACCCATGCCACAAATACTTTTTGACCAAGATGCTCTAGATATTTCATTCCATAGATGCTTTGCTTTCATTCCGTCTAAATTTGATGGCCTGTACATAACTCCTATTATAAGATTATTGTATTTTTCGTTTAATTCTATCCAAATAGTTTTTGTCTATGGCTCAGTTTTGATTCCCTCCTTGAGCCTACATTTCAAATTGTCCCTAACATATATGGCTACTCCCCTTTCTCGTCTAATAAATCTATCAGTGTGAAATAGTTTAAATCCATTTATCTGATATTCAGCTAATAGTTCTCTATTTTCTACATTCATCCACGTTTCGGTAAGTGAAACGGTATCACCTCGGCCATAAATTCTGCAGCTACCCAAATGTTCAAGAAAACCTCAGCACATAGGTCTAACAAACCACTTAAATCGTGGTGGAATGCAGAATGTGCACGAATATTCGCTTTACGCCGACGAGCCATACAAAATCAAAGACGTCAACCCTCCCTGCAGAACTGGGTCAATCTCAAGAGGGCCACATCAGCAGCCAAAAAAAAAAAATACTGTCAGCAAAGTGAGCATCATGGGCAACATTTTGTGATAGCCTCACACCCACCACGCCACATTCATAAGGCTGGGCTACATTTAACAGCATTAAAGGTCGACCAACATTCCTTTTGTTTCCCTTGATGATCAACGGCTCACTCTGTCAAATACCTCAGGAGCATGCTAATGTTCTATCTGAATGTCTGAAATTGACCCTCTCAACACCTTTCTTTCATCCCCAAGAACTCTCTCTCAGACAAGAATTTCACCGTGCCATACCACTGCCCAGGCCCGGGTCGACAACATGTACACCTTAAGCGAGCTACAATTAGTCTTAACCCGCTTACCTCTTGGCAAGGCGCCTGGAGAGGATGGAGTTCCATATGAACTTATCAAATATCTTCCATCAGCTGCACATAGTACTCTTCTTAACTTTTACAACCTATGCTGGACTCAAGGAAATATCAATGGCAGACCAGTACTATTCTTCCTTTCCTTAAATCAAAAAAAGACCCATTCCAACCTGGGTCATACAGATCTATCGCCTTATTATCAGGTCTCAGGTCTTATTATAACTTAGAAAAGTTATGGAAAGATTAATACATACTCGCCTCCAATGGTGTCGGAAATCCGACACACATAATAATATAGTATCCCCTTAGAGTATCCCCCTTAAGAATAGAGAATGGGGATTCTGTGATGTCATCGACGACGCCGTATATTTACATTATCAAATACTGTTTCTATAGCAGTCTAATGTCTAAATTGAAAAAAAAAGCATTCACTAAGACAGAATATAATTACTAACACCAAAATATAGCTTGATTCCTTTGTTATTGTACAATTAACTTTAGAAGTGGAACCATCTGGACAGGGGCGTTGGTCGCCCTGAGCGTCACTCTCTCTTACTCCTACACAACAACAAACACTCTGTAAAGGGCTCCAGAAGCTGAAATACCTAGACACCCATATTACGTGTCAACAACCAGCAACACAGCCTCTCAACAGCCACAATAACGACAGTGTCCGTCTTACCAAGTATTTGTAGATTAAATAAGTGCACTGTTTAGTCACACTAGGTAGATGGTTAAGTTGTAGGAAAAAAACCAACAAGATGTATGTACACCATTTAACACCCTCATATTCCATGTCATACCTGTAATTATATGTTTAGGGAACTTTTATTAATTCCTTACATCCCGAACAGGTAATTGTGGTTTGGAGTAGCAAGAAGCTGTGCAGACAGTTGGACTTTACACATAATTTACTTAGCTGTATGACAAACCTTGTAGTTCTCCTAACAGCCGCCATTACAGGGCACTCAGAGGCACATGGCCACACCCATTTTGATGCTTCAATTACACAGCCTTAACAGGCCCCTTCAACAGGAACAGATAAGCCCCTTTTGTTCTATACTGTGAAAGTAGTATTCACAATTATTAATTATTGAAATAATATTAGACTAGACCACCATATGTGGTATGATATAATTATATTATAGGGTAAACAATTTGTAGTTTAAGAAGAAGCCATCTCAAAGTGGTTTAAACTACAAATTGTCCCCCCCCAGTTATGTGAGATAATTTCAGGCAGTTTAAACAAGTACATACAGTTCACTCAATTGATTTCTTACTTACTGAGAAAATAAATAAGATAAAACTTTATTTTATTGAAGTCAATTTAAAAAAGAGAATAGCTGCCTGGAGTTTTTTCCCTACATAAGTTTTGGTCCTTCAAACCTAGATGATTATATCAGTTAACCAGTAGGTCTATAGGACCTAGATATAAGATCCTGATATATAACATTAGTGCAAAATTACATATACATTAATTATAGCAGGAAGACACTGCTATATATTTTGCATTTTCTAGCCTAACTTTTTCAATCTCATAGCAAACAGAACTTACAACAAGCACTATTATTGTTCTGAGGCCTGTACCAAAAGAACAATTGTGTTTTTTCATTACAAGAGGTTGATAAGAGGCTAATTTAAACATAAGTTAATTTAAGTTTATAAACAATACCTTTAATATTGCACCATTACTGTAACAATTACTGCATGCCACATTATTTATAACAAATTCTTGCACAAGGGTAGGACATTTTAGGCTGGTGTTGTACAGCAACCTATTCTAATTTATTGTGCTAACCTGATGTATGGGTAAGAATTTTACACTTATCTAGAGTTGAACATATATTACAACCTAGCAAGTACATATTTTTATGCAGTATTCATGACAACCCGAGTTGTGTTGTCAACATGATATTAACATAACTATAGTCATAATTTAACTATAATCATTTCACCTTTGAGTGTTAACCTGTGTCTCTGTACCAACCAGGAGTGATAAAGAAGGGCTAACTTGAGGAATTCCAGCATAGATGCAGGCTTACCACTCAAATTATAGAGTGTATGATTATAAAGTGTATATTTTAAATGATAAGCAGCTCTAGTTCAGAAACTAGTTGCTCTACTAATTCAAGTGCCTGAAATAGTCAAAGTCCATACGACTAGCTAGTACTTCCAAGATGTCTACTGTCAAAAATGTGAAAGCGACCCTCAGTGGCATGAAGGGCCACTTAACAAGGCAGATTAAAATATGTGAAGATTTGAGTAATCCAACTCCAGTTAATTACGCAGCACTGGAAAACTATCATAAGTTTGCACACACCAAATATCAGCATGTGCTGCAACAAACGATAAAAATATCAAGATGTACTTAACCTCACAAGCATCACTGCAGATGCAATGGAAGAGGTAATACAAGAAAACTCAGATTACGAAGATGTAATGTTTGCAAAGTTACAATGCTTTGACAATTTAACGCTTTAGCGCTTTCGGCGCAGCGTAAAAAACGAGCGCGAACCTGTGCTTTTGGCATCGCGCGCTTAAGCGGTAGGAGCGAAAAGTGTATACTCTTTTTACTGTCATGACACTAATTGTAGACCTACGTATTTAAATTTGGTATCACTGTGTTCGCAATAGAATTCTCTATAAGAACATACATATAAAATACTGCCAAACAGAAACTGTTTGAAACAGTTCAAACAGAAACAGAAGCTCTCGCCAAACTGTTTGGCGAGAGCGCCAAACAGCAACAAATGTTTCCACTCTCTTAATGATTGCGATGACCACATTTATCCTACATCATTGATTATGGTATCATTGGAACCGCAATAAAATTCTCTATACGGACATATGCATATAAATATAGAATCAATGTCGCAACCAACCCAAAAGACGGTTGGAAGTGGCTGAAGTGTTACCCGCGGCGGCATATCGGCGCCATACAATTGTTATACCAAGATGAATCACTGCCATGCCGTTTTCTTTAATAAGCTCTTTGGTTATTAGAAAGAACGTAAATTTCATGGTGAACATTTTGAGACTAACTAAAATAAAATCGCATAATAAATAAAATTTATATAATTATTTAACCATTGGACGCCAGCCAGCGTCCAGAGGGCAGAATCAGGTGAAAAAGATTGGACGCTAACGGGCGTCCGCTAAGCGCGAAAGTGTTTTAATAACCATACATAAGGCCAATACAAATATTGCAGCCACATCTTCCCAAAAACAGACAGCACCAGAAGTCAAATTGCCATCACTCAATCTCCCAACTTCTTCTGGTACAGAGGACGAGAGTTGGGACAACTTGTGGAACAAATTTGTCGATTCTGTGGATTCTAATGCCAATGTACCAAAGGCGACAAAGTTTACATATTTACAGAGTGTCTTAAAGGATGAAGCGTTTCAATCTGACCTTCACTGATGACGGTTATGACAATGCTGTACAGCTCCTTAAGGATAATTATGCTAAACCAGAAAGGACTATCAGAATTCTAACCCAGAAGCTGTTGGACATTAACCCACCAAATAATACAGCAGTCTCACTCGAAGCCTTTAGATTGGAGCTTGAGTCTTTGCTCAAGGCACTTAAAAATAAAGTGAACTTGGATGAGTCAGACTGGATAATCCAAGTCTATATGACACGCAAATTACCCAGTGACATGCTGGATAAGCTGTTTGTATTATATAGTAAGTCTTCTCTGACAGTAACGGAGATTACAGAAGGGTTACACACCATCATAGAACGACAAAGAGTTAATCCAGATGGAAAAGCGACATCTAAACCTACTACTAATGGTAAACAACAGAGTACAAACAGTACTCCAAACAAATCTAAAACAACTTCCCCCTTCCCAAAGTGGAAACAAGGCAGTGTGGGCACATATGCAGTGGGTCCCTCCAAACCTACAGTTAACGCGTCACCCAAATCGGTGACTCCTCAAGATGCTGTTAACGTCTGGAGACCATGTGTGTTTTGTGAGCAACCACATTCCATATAATATTGCAAACGTTACCCCGATCGTGTTACACGCATAAAACGACTCAAGGAGTTACACAGATGTACCAAGTGTATAAGGGAACATCATCCCGACACCTGCACAACTCCAATACGCACCTGCAATAGGGGCCATAAGGGTCAACACCATACAGCACTTGGGACTCAAGTACCAAGTCTGCCAAACCACAGGAGGAGGAAGGAACTGCCACTTCAGTAGAGCTTTGTACTGTGCTACCTGACATAAGTGTCTTCTCAACAAGGTCTGATCACAAATCAGCTCTACCTACTGCACAATTGATCATTAAAAATGGAAAGTTCAAAGCCACCGTACGTGGATTATTTGATCAAGGATCCCAAATGACCTTTATATCAAAGGAGTTGGTAGATGCACTGAAACTTACACCTGTAAAGGAGACACGAATAAACATAGCAGGATTCCTGACTGACTCAGGAGCCCGAGTCTTCAGGGTAGTACAACCCCAAATACGTTTAGGAGGTAATGTCCAAAAGATACAAGCTCTGGTAGTAGATAGATTCCCAAGAGACCTGTATGTGTATGGACTAGGAACAACAGCCAAATTCCTGGAAGAAAAGGGAATTCATTTGGATGATAAAATCACATCAGACAACCTTTTCAATATTGGAATCCTTATGGGATCAGATATCTACCATAAGTTTATCAAAGGAAAGGAAGACAAACACGGTATGAACGTGTTACCATCTGCAGGTGGCTATTTGCTAACAGGCCCAGTATTACAGCTAAAACAACCCACACCTGTAGATCACCAACATGCCAACCCAGTAATGGTTGCATGACTAGGAGACCAGTCTCCACTGCAACTCAGAGACATGTCCAAGGATGAGCTTGATCCCCCTGTACATAAGTTATGGGACCTGGCAACTCTCGGCATTGTCCCTGAACAACCTAGCCCAGATGATGACTGGACTTACAAACAATACCTGGACTCAGTTATCTACAGAGATAATCAATACTGGGTCAGGTTACCATGGAAGCTGAATCACCCTCAGCTACCCGTCAACCATTTTATGTCACAAAACCAATTAAGATCACAGGTGTTGCACTTACAAAGACAACCTGAGAACCTGAAGTTGTACCATGAAATAATACAGAAGCAACTTGATGACAAATTTATCGAAGTTGTTACAAATGATAACCCAGAAGAAGGTCACTACCTGCCACACCACCCTGTACAGAAAAATTCTGCTACTACCCCACTACGGATAGTAATTAATTGAAGTGCTAAGATGAGGCAGAGTAGTGTTTCGTTAAAGGACTGCCTTCAAACTAGCCCTAGCCTGACACAAAGGCTTTATGACGTGCTGTTAAAGTTCTGTATTGGGACATATGCATATACGGCCGACATCAGCAAGGCATTCCTTAGGGTAGGTCTCCAAGAAGAAGACCGGAACTAAACAAAGTTCCTATGGATCAAGGATCCTAACGATCCGAACAGTGAATTAATCACTTGCAGGTTTGCATCCGTCTTGTTCGGGGCCACGTCATCACCTTTTCTGCATCAAGCTACCTTGGATATGCACTTTAAGAAGTCCAATAGCCCGAACAAGACGGAAATTAGTAAAAACCTGTATGTAGATAATTTTCAAGGAACAACCAACAGTGAGAGTAAACTGTTGAACATATACCATGAGGCCAATCGAGAATTTATGGGAGCCAATATGCCTCTCCAGTCTTGGGTCTCTAACAATGACAAATTAAATCAACTGATCGCAACTGAATTTCCCGACTACCAGGTACCCGAGATGACAACAGTACTAGGTGTTGATTGGAACACGACAACAGATCAGTTGACAATCAAGTCAGTGGAGCCAGATACCACTAACTTAACAATAAGAAAATTACTTTCATAAGTCAGCAAACCCTTCGACCCATTAGGACTATTAAGTCCAATCTTAATTAATGGGAAGTTGATAATACAGGAATGTTGGCAACAAAAGATAGGCTGGGATGATTTTCTAACACCTACCTTACAAGAAAAAGGGCAAGGGTTAGTAAAGGATTTAAGTATCCTAGAGTCTATCAAGTTCCCTCGGAACACATTAGTAAATGAAAAAGAACCAATTAAGCTACATGTATTTTGTGATGCCTCAGGAAAGACTTATGGCACAGTAGCTTACCTGGTCTCAAATGGGCAAGCCAATTTGCTCACATCAAATGCCAGAGTGGCACCTTTAAAGAAAAGATCATTGCCACAACTGGAATTAACAGCTTTACTGCTAGGTGTAAGATTGGCTCATTATCTGATCAAGGCCTTAAGCCACATCCACTTTGAAGAAGCAGTAGTATGGTCAGATAATGAGGCAGTGCTACAGTGGGTTAAAAACAATAACAGTAAGAATCCTTACGTCAGTGACCGCGTTAAGGAAATACGAGAGTTGTCAGCAGGGTATAAACAAAGATATGTACCCACTAAAGAGAATCCAGCTGACTATCTCTCCCGTGGCCTGACTTTACGGCAATTAACAAAGGCAGAGATGTGGTTCAATGGACCTCAGTGGCTAATCAGCGACCAGTGGCCTGAACAAAAGCCACAAGTCATTGTGACCAATGTCACCTGTTCCCACTGAGAACCCAGAACCACCAGGACTTTGGTAATTGATTCTACTCGGTACTCTGAACTGAACAAACTAATAGGTGTCACCCAAGTAGAGTTTGATTTTCTAAAGAAAATAGGAATCAAGCATAAATTTCCTAATGGCCTAAGGTATTGGGTCAAAAGAGCTCAGACAGACACATTTGGGACAGAATTTGGCAATGTTCCAAAGAAGCTACATGATCTGGGTCTCTGGTTAGACACTGACAATTATAACATAATCAGATGCGGAGGCCGCTTACAGCACGCTGACATAGATCTGGAAGCAAAAAATCCAATATTGCTCCCTCGTCACCACATAGTAAGCAAACTAATTGTGTTACATATACACAAATACTGCACTCTGCATGGTGGGGTATTAGATATTCTCACGGACTTAAGACAACAGTATTGGCTACCCCAAGGTAGACAGACAGTAAAATCAATAACAAAATCCTGTGTTATTTGCCGGAGATACGATGCCAGAGTGTGTCCATATCCTGGCCCTGCTCCACTTCCAAAGGAGCGAGTTGTACATATTCGTCCCTTTGAGACTACAGGAGTAGATTTCACAGGGGCACTAACACTAACAGCCACTAAAGAAAAAAACCAGTAAAGGCCTACATCTGTCTTTTTACTTGTGCCACAACAAGGGCAGTCCATCTAGAAGTGACTCCCGATATGAGTGCCGAAGCATTCTTACAGGCTTCCTGCAGGTTTGCTTCACGTAGATCCTGTCCTAAGTTAATGATCTCAGACAATGGGTCCAACTTAGTGGCAGGAGAAGCATGTCTGAGGAAAATCTGGACACACCCAAAGGTACGCACAATCCTAAATCAACTGCAGTGCCAATGGAAATTCATACCTCCCAGAGCACCATGGCACGGAGGCTTCTATGAACGCATGATTGGTACGGTGAAACGTTCTCTATGGAAAAATCCTACTCCGCCAAAAGATTGACCTACAGGAGCTTCAGACCGTAGTCATAGAGACAGAAGCACGAGTTAATAACCGACCACTTACCTACCTCTTGGATGATGTTTTGCAGCGTGAACCATTAAGTCCAGCTCATCTGATGTATGGAAGACCTCTCAAAACACTTGTGTCCCTTACGGACGAGGAACCAGAGGATCCTTCATATGTCCAAGAGAGTGATTTGGTTCAACGTTTCAAACATCTATCAGGGGTGACAAGTTGGTGGAATGACGTATGGACTCGAGAATATCTTATAGCTCTGAGGGAGTATCATTATGGAGCAAACAACCCCTACAACAGAATTAACTTGAACCCTGGTGACATAGTTCTGGTGGATAGTGATGGACCACGCTCAGAGTGGCCTATAGATCAAATAGTCTCTGTTCATCCAGACAGCCAGGGCGTCTTGAGAATAGTGAAAGTAAAATGCCGAGGCAACACTACTCTCAAAACATTAGAGAAATTAGTTCCTTTAGAACTAGCAAGAAAAGAAGACGTTCAACGATTTCCAGCACCTGATACACCAGTACGGGACATACGTCCCCAAAGGACTGCAGCACAATGATGTAAACTCAAATTAAAGCAGCACTATAATTCTGAAGGAGAAGAATAAAGTGATCACAGTCCTTACCGGGACTTCAACCCGCATTCTTCCCCCCCCCGCCCCCGGAATTATGTCGGAAATCCGACACACATAATAATATAGTATCCCCTTAGAGTATCTCCTTAAGAATAGAGAATGGGGATTCCATGATGTCATCGATGATGCCGTATATTTACATTATCAAATACTGTTTATATAGCAGTCTAATGTCTAAATTGAATAAAAAAAAGTATTTACTAGGACAGAATATAATTACTAACACCAAAATATAGCTTGATTCCCTTGTTATTGTACAATTAACTTTAGAAGTGGAACCATCTGGACAGGGGCGTTGGTCGCCCTGAGCGTCACTCTCTCTTACTCCTACCCAACAACTAACACTCTGTAAAGGGCTCCAGAAGCTGAAATACCTAGACACCCATATTTCGTGTCAACAACCAGCAACACAGCCTCTCAACAGCCACAATAACGACAGTGTCCGTCTTACCAAGCATTTGTAGATTAAATAAGTGCACTGTTTAGTCACACTAGGTTGATGGTTAAGTTGTAGGAAAACCCCCAACAAGACGTATGTACACCATTTAACACCCTCATATTCCATGTCATACCTGTAATTATATGTTTAGGGAACTTTTATTAATTCCTTACATCCCGAACAGGTAATTGTGGTTTGGAGTAGCAAGAAGCTGTGTAGACAGTTGGACTTTACACATAATTTACTTAGCTGTATGACAAACCTTGTAGTTCTCCTAACAGCCGCCATTACGGGGCACTCAGAGCACATGGCCACACCCATTTTGATGCTTCAATTACACAGCCTTAACAGGCCCCTTCAACAGGAACAGATAAGCCCCTTTTGTTCTATACTGTGAAAGTAGTATTCACAATTATTAATTATTGAAATAATATTAGACTAGACCACCATATGTGTTATGATATAGTTATATTATAGGGTAAACAATTTGTAGTTTAAGAAGTAGCCATCTCAAAGTGGTTTAAACTACAAATTGTCCCCCCCAGTTATGTGAGATAATTTCAGGCAGTTTAAACAAGTACATACAGTTCACTCAGATAATTTCTTACTTACTGAGAAAATATATAAGATAAAACTTTATTTTATTGAAGTCAATTTAAAAAAGAGAATAGCTGCCTTGAGATTTTTCCCCACAAATGGTACCTTGAGTATAATAATATTTTACCGTCACTCCAAGCTGGATTTCGACAGTTATGTTCCACACTTGATCAAATACTCTGCCTTGAACACGAAATCCGCACCTCTCTTAGAATCAGAAAATTTTGTATTGTTTTGTACCTAGACCTCAAAGGAGGTTTTGATAGCATTCCTCCTACTTGCTTCTTGGCAAAGCTTGCACGTTTAGACGTACAGGGAAGATAACTTTTATACCTACAGTCCTATCTTACTGCCTCCAATGTCTATATACAAGGCGAGTTTTCCAATGGCATCCCAATACAAATGGGTGTCCCGCAAGGCTCCATTTTAAGCCCAACCCATTTTGATACATTCTTAACAGATTTATCTAACATCCATCCTGTTCTTCTCTCGGCGTACGCTGATGATTTAACATTGTATTATTCAGACAATGCCCTACCTAATACAGTCTCAAAAATGCAACTAGCACTTGACAATCTCATTGCTTTGACACAACAATGAGGCCTCCAAATTAGAACTACCAAAACCTGTTATCAGATTTTCGTTAAAACAGTCGCTTACAGTCTCCGTGGTGTAGTGGTAAGACACTGGCCTGGTGTTCCGCGAGTGCTTTGTCGTGGGTTCGTATCCTGGCCGGGGAGAATTTACTGGGCGCAAATCATTAACTGTAGCCTGTGTTTAACTCAACAGTAAAATGAGTACATGGTTGTGAAAACGATTCTTCGCGGCGGGGATCGTATTCCAGGGACCTGCCCAAAACGCTACGCATACTAGTGGCTGTACAAGAATGTAACATTTCTTGTAAATATCTAAAAAAAAAGACTTGTTCATATACCCACCTCACAATACAGAACACTGCCATCCAACACGTACAAGAATATAAATACCTTGGCATGCAATTAGACTCTCCCTTACTTACCTGGAAAGCACACATTCAGCATCTTAATTAAACAGACGATACAATCACCACTCGCCATACTTAAAGACCTCAGTGGCACCACCTGGGGAGCACATCATAATATTTTGCTCCGTTTCTATACAACCTACATTCACAGCCAATTAGACTATTGTTGCCAGGCATATGTGTCGGCTGCACCTACTAACCTACGAAGCCTTGAGGTCATCCAAAACAATGCCATGCGACTTATATGTGGCACAATGCGTTCCACTCCTATCCTCGGACTTCACGGGGAAACGGGCCTCACAAGCTTAGCCACCAGACGAGTGGCCTTAGCCACCAGAATGTGTGCCAACTATCTGTCACTCTGTACCACTGCTCGCCAGACATACCCATACAGATAAAAAATTAACCCAACAGGTAACCCACATCACCCCGCTTCTCAACCAATCACTGGCAACCTATACTCACACGGGAGACAAGTAATCTCAATATAGATCTCACTTTGCTCGAAAACTCTGAAACCCAACTTACTGTTCCCCTTATTCCACCTTGGCTTTATACAACTCCTAATACATCAATACAACTTGAAGACAATATTCCAAAGTCTTCACCAAACTCAGCAATAGCCTCAGTCTTTGTCTCAACAATGAATAATTGCTACCCAAATACCACAGCGATTTATAGAGATGGATCTCGCATCATCCTGAACAACGTACCCTCGGTCACTAGCGCTGTATGGATCCCACAATACTATCTCAAGCAGGGATGACGGTTACCAAACCAACTATCTATTTTCACAGCTTAATTATATGCCTTATACTAAGCTCTCCAAATAATTACAACATTACCAGTTGAGATATATACAATCTACAGTGACTCCAAGAGTGCAATTCAAGCAATTACGTACTTTTCAACAACTTGAAAAGAGTTTGCTTACCCTGTCTTCAACTTCTCCATGAACATCGATTGAACGGTTATGATACCTCTATCCAATGGGTCCCAGCGCATTGTGCTATTCTTCATAATGAACTTGTAGATCAACTAGCTAAAGCAATGCACAATACGCCTGACATTACCTGTCATCCAATTACTCATGTTGCACGTAAAGGAGCCTTCAAAGATACCATCATCCAAGGTTTTGTAATGAAATAGAAAACGTCATGCTCATCTTTGTACTATGGGTCAATAAAAAAGAAATAGGAAACTTGGAAACATGTCAGATATAAACGCAGAGAAATTCTTGTAACGATGACCAGATTAAGGCTGGGACACACCAAACTGGCCCCACACAGCTCTTAAGTACAGAACAGACATTAACGAACTCTGCATCCACTGTCAGGTGCCTGAAACAATTGAACACTATCTCCTTCACTGTTGCCAACATCATAGTGCCAGAGTAAATTTCAAACAAGTATTTATCACACTTAAATACATTTTACCATCGAGCATATATTAGGAGGAGGTGACCACTCGTTACAGGAAAAATATGAAATAGTCAAAGCACTGGCTAATTATTTCCAATGGACCAACAAATTTGGTCACATTTGACCCGTACCACATTTGTACCTGGCGCCACCACCAACTGTTTCGTCGAAGCACCAAGGATCAACTATCTACAGCACAACGCAACAAACATCTTTAAAGCTCTTATCATTCTCAACATAAACGCGCCTCCCTACATTTGTACTAGTGCAGTCATCGGAAGGACAAACCCTCATGCAAACTGCACCTATATTAAGAAGAAGAAGAAGAAGAAGAAGAAGAAGACGTCTCTCAATATCATTCAATGAACAGAAGGACTTTAGCATCTGTAGTGGAGATGATCGTGAGCTGATTCTGGTCACTACCTTTTCCTGCTTTCAAGTCAATCATCCCCAACAGTTCTGTTCACAAACTTAACATCGGCATCTGTGGAATAAAGAAGATGTTGACGAAGACGGTGGAAAGCCAATGCACATCGAGCATCCACTTTCAACCAGAGGACACCGTATAATTAATGATCAGCTGTCATCAGTTATTCCCCTCAAAAATGTTCAACACAAATATTACAACTTCAGGAGCATTCTTCTTCCTTCCGACTCACAGAATGCAAAGTAGGTGCTGACCACTTGCCAACCACCGCAAAAGTTATTGATAGTATTTTTTCAACTGATGGAAGCCACGTAACCTAAACACACAAAGGTAAGGGCTTGCACCAGGTGGAAAATACTGCCTTTTTTGTTTGTGGTGTTGTGGTCCATTGGCTCAACACTTTCTTTGCATAACTCTAGATGAGGTTCAAGACTAAGTTTGTGGAGTTTTCTTGTAAGTGCATATAATATTATCAGTAATATCTGTTTCCGTGCATGTTTGTGTGTACAAGATATATGCAAGTTTTGTTGCCCTTCCCTCAGATCCGTGTTGGAAGTAGCCTTATTACATCAGGAAACGTCTCCACCTACACACTGTTCTCCACTTACAAGGGGCCCTACAGCGCTGGACAGTGGAGTCTGTCCTTCGTCAGGACGGATGGTGTCTCCGGCAGGTATCTCTCTGTACAACGTGTTGATAATGGAACCACTGATAATCTTCAGCTTTGTGAGGTCCGAGTTTGGGCCAATTATAACTGATATATTAACAAGATTTTGAAAGAATGGAGTCTTCTATGTCATTATGCATTTTATTCTCAATATTATTTTGGGTATTATTATACTTAGTATAATTTTTTCCTTTTAAGGTCTCATCATCTGTTACCCTACATCTTCCATCCCTTACCCTTCTTCCCTCCAACCTCGAACATGCATACATTTCTATTTAAATATATAAAGGAGGTATCCAGTGGTACAAGGGGGTCTTTACCCTATCTTCCTGTCATTCTCCTAACTTTTCCAATCTTCACCGTATCTCCCTCTTAAACCCCCCAACGTCCTTCCCATCTTCTTGCCCCTTACTGCTCTCCCTTCCCCTTCTTTCAGAAAGCTTATTATTATGAATCGTTGAAACAAATGTTTAGGTCACTTGGAAAATGTACTAAAATAATCACTAAAAACGTTAGGGAAATCACATAAAATATTTCACACTTGACACCTGAAAATCGCATGAGGTAATGCTAATTTTTCTCAAAGCATTTAACTTAGGCCGACTTCTGACCAGCCTATGTCTATCCCATGCCCCAGATCAAACCCCTTAAAAGTTGGGTGAGGACTAGCCTCAAGCGTCTGGCCTACAACTTTAAACCGACAGACAGATAGACATTCTCTTATATTATACTTAAAGGTGGGACCCAACGGTGCCAGCCAAGGATAGTCTCTCTCTAACCTCATCCCCATTCCACCACTCTTCTTTCCCCTCTCCCCACACATCATTCTTTTTTCCTTCTCTATCCTCCATTCCCCCCCCCCCTCCTCCATCATTCTGTCTTTCCCTTCTCCTTAATACCTTTCATCTCCCTCAGTTTCCCTCTTCTCCCCACCCTTCCCATCTGTCTGTCTTCCACACACATTCTCTCTACCCTGCCCTCTCCATTCTTTTTCCCATCTTCCCTATATATAATATATTACAATCTTTACAAGGTGTTTTGTAAATGACACAGTTAACAGTACGTGAGCTCCTTCTAACTAATAATGATCCGACTGTATTTTCATAATTTAATAACACATGAATATCATAAAGTTTCAAGGTCTATATTTCTATATATTGTCTTTTCTATATTTTCGAACCGAGAGAAATATAGCAAGCATAATACATTTATAGGGCAAGTTTTCTCAGTGCATATTTTATCATAATATATACCTAGACCTATGCTACGGAAAACTTCCAGAAACTTTTGTGAATAACAAAGCTTGAAACCAATAGAATCAATATTCTCAAATTCTTTATCCAAGAATTCTGCGCTAACAACTCAAAGAGCTCTTAGATACAAAGACAAAAAAAAAATGTATTGTTTCACATTGAATCTATACCCTGAGAAATAATGAATATAAGATAATTTATTTGTAAAATAAAAGTGGTTTGGGTACCATATTCTCTGGGTTAAAAAATATTGTCAAATCCTTAAAAGTTTTTGATATTCATGTGTTATTTAATTATGAAAATACAGTTGGAACATTATTTATGAGAAACAGTCCACGTAGCCTTCTGCAGTTTACTATTATTCTGACGTTACAAAGACATCGTTTTCGCCTCAAGTGAAAACTTCTTGCATATATATATCCCCCTTCACTGAGTTGTAATGTTCATCCTTCTCAGGATGTGCTGATTAACACGCAAATATTTAATTAATTTTTTGTTTCTTTTTCCTTCAAGGCTACAAATGGTGATCACTCTTTCCTGTAGACATATATTATTAAATATGACCGAAAAAGTAAGATTAATAATTCTAACACAAATTTTCTCGATCTTTCTTATGTTTCTTTTCATTGTTGATGGTAAATAAAAAATCAATTCTCCAAAATTCATTTTTATTTCTAGTCTGACTCAACACTTGAGCGCGTTTCGTAAAACTTATTACATTTTCAAAGACTTTAGTTTACACACACACACAACTATAACTGAATAGAGCTTAAACATCTTCGACTTTATATACCTGCATTTGGGTGAGGTGACATGTTACAATAGTATTGGATGAGGTGAAAACAGATTTTCAACACAAGCCAGAACGGGGTATAGAACGGGGTATAGAACGGGGTATAAGCTAAAGGGAAGGATGGAAGTAACTGCAGAGGGCCTATTGGCCCATATTTCTTGATGCTTCTATATTGGAGCGGAGTCTTGAAGTGGGTAGAATATAGTTGTGCATTAATTGGCTGTTGATTGCTGGTGTTGACTTCTTGATGTGTAGTGCCTCGCAGATGTGAAGCCGCCTGCTGTCGATGTATCTATCGATGGTTTCTGTGTTGTTTGCTAAAATTTCTCTGGTGATGGTTTGGTTGTGGGAAGAGATTATATGTTCCTTAATGGAGCCCTGTTGCTTATACATCGTTAAACGCCTGGAAAGAGATGTTGTTGTGGTGCCTATATACTGAGTTTTTTGAGGCTTACAGTCCCCAAGAGGGCAGTTGAAGGCATAGACGACGTTGGTCTCTTTTAGAGCGTTCTGCTCCGTGTCTGGAGAGTTTCTCATGAGTAGGCTGGCCGTTTTCTTGGTTTTATAGTAAATCATCAGTTGTACCTTCTGATTTTTGTCTGTAGGGATAACGTTTCTATTAACATTATCTTTCAGGACCCTTTCCTCCGTTTTATGAGCAGTGGAAAAGAAGTTCCTGTAAAATAGTCTAATAGGGGGTATAGGTGTTGTATTAGTTGTCTCTTCAGAGGTTGCATGGCATTTCACTTTCCTTCTTATGATGTCTTCAACGAAACCATTGGAGAAGCCGTTGTTGACTAGGACCTGCCTTACCCTACAGAGTTCTTCGTCGACTTCCTTCAATTCTGAGCTGTGGCTGAGAGCACGGTCGACATAAGCGTTAACAACACTCCTCTTGTAGCTATCTGGGCAGTCACTGTTGGCATTTAGGCACATTCCTATGTTTGTTTCCTTAGTGTAGACTGCAGTGTGGAAACCTCTGCTCCTTTCCATGACTGTTACATCTAGAAAGGGCAGCTTCCCATCCTTCTCCATCTCGTAAGTGAAACGCAACACAGAATTCTGCTCAAATGCCTCCTTCAGCTCCTGCAGATGTCTGACATCAGGTACCTGTGTAAAAATGGATGTCAATATACCTGCATATGAAACCGGCCATATACTGCAGGTATGTTGACGACATTTTTACACAGGTACCTGAAACTTATAAACTTTTCAGTGCTATTGATGGTGAAATTGAGCTGTGTCGATTGATCTGCGTTTGAATTGAAATATTTCGTTAGTGTCTTTTGGTTTTGTTTTGAAAGTAAGAAAATGGAAAATACGTTGATTTCACAGCTGCAAATGTGCAACAAACAGTTATGAATCCACTGGATACAACGGTTACTGCTTTCTTCATGTTATGTCAAAATGACGCATTTGCAAAAAGACTGCTGTATTCAGAAGTGCCTACGTTTTACACGTGGAAAGCCAGTAGAAAATCATTTGATCGACTCAAACGAGGAGAGTGAGTTGACGGACAACCTGGCATATTCAAATAAACTAAGTTAGGCAGACATCCACCGTGCATTGCAATCAAGATGAATGCTTTTTTCTTCGCATGCTGTTGGTAAATGTGCCTGGATCAACGTCTTCCAGCAAATGAGATTTGTCAACGGCGTTACACATGACACTTTCCGTAGTGCATATCAACCTCTGAATTAATTGGAGAACGACCGACACTAAGATGTACGCATTAATGACACGTCACATCCAAATCAAAATCGTGCGTTGTTTGTAATCATATTGACCACCAGGTCTCCTTCATCTCCAACAGAGTTATGGAAGAAATATAAATTGCACATGGCTGAAGATATTGTACGTCGAATACGGAAGGAAAATTCAAATAAGAACATGGATTTCACAGCAGAAATCTACAACGAAGCGTTGATAATGATTGAAGATTTGTGCTTAGAAATCGCGAACAAAGTTCTGAATCAATTCAAAATGCCATCAATGAATCTATCTGCTGCTGCTTCATTCGATGTAGAATTGCATCGTGAACAAAGTTACAACACGGGTGATCTGTTGTCGTATGTGCAATCAAATATTCCTAATTTAATGTTTAAGGGAAAAGGCATTTACATTCAAATAATTCAAACTGTCAATAACGGGCTTGAAAAATTTTCTTAGATGCGACAGTAAGAACTGGTAAAACATTTCTAATTAGATTGATTCTGGCAGCATTTCGATCCCAAAATGGCATAGCCTTAGCTCTTGCATCGTCCGGAATAGCTGCGACATTGCTACCAAGTGGAAGAACTGCTACCTCGGCTTTGAAATTGCCATCGAAAATGCAATTCATTGAAACTCCCAAGTGCAACATTTTCAAAGCATCCCACACAAGAACTTAATAATATTATTCAGTCTAACATTCAGAGCAAGGCAGTCACATACAAGTCCGTCGACACTGTTGAGGAAGCAGATGAAGCGGTTAATTATCCAACATAATTTTTTAATTCACTCGATCTGCCAGGGATACCATCACACGTACGGCAATTGAAAATTGGCGTGCCAATTATCATGTTGTGAAATATCAACCAGCCAAAACTTTGCAACGCCAAGCGGCTTGCTGTAAAAAAATTAATCAGCGACATCGTAGAAGCAACAATCTTGACAGGAGCTTTCAAAGGTGAAGATGTCCTTATTCCTCGCATTTTTATGATTCCAACAGATATGCAATTTTAATTTAAGATATTGTAATTTCCAATTCGATTGGCGTTTGCAATCACTATCAACAAAGCTCAGAGCCAATCTTCAGAATTGTGCAGTTTATATCTAGACACGGATTGCTTCTCACATGGATAATTATATTTCACGTGTTCTAGAGTCAGCAAACCAGACAGTCTCTATATCTCCACAGACAATGGAACAATAAAAAATATTGTATACCCACAAGCATTGTAAAATTAAGCAATTAGAAACGTTCACTCTCCTTTAGTGCATACCCGCCACAGCAACGCGTGGCGGGTACTGCTAGTATATATATATTTATATCCCACCATCTGTATATATTTTTATATTCAGATGCGTATATAGACCCCTCTGTATATTGGAAATAACTTGTTGGACATGTCACTATCCTTATGAAATGATCTTGGGAATTGAGTATGACATGGGGTGACTGGATATTGGATATTGGAAATACACATACAAGTTATATGGCATAGGTGAAACTTAGGCAAACTGGGCTTTGGCCGTGCTATGATTCGGAAACTATGGTAAAATTTGGTGGAAATTGGATTAAATTGGGAGCAAGTTTGGTGGGAATTTATATATATATATATATAAATATATATACATATATATATATATATATATATATTCTATATATATATATATAATATATATATATATATATATATTATATATATATATAATATATATAATATATATAATATTAATATATATTATACTATATATATATATATATATTATATATATATATATATATTATATATATGTGACGGTGAGTGTTGGAGTATGGCGTTCGGCAGTCCTCCAATGGCAGGTGTCAATGCCTGGTCACACAACAACAAAAAAAGTCTGCTTGCCTGTTTGTCTGTGGTAAGGTAAGGGAAGACACGCAAAACACAAAGTAAAAATAATGAAACTTTAATTAACTTAGAAAAGCAAAATATAAATAAAGACAATCTCTTGGCTTAATTGATTTAAAATAAGTTACAAACACAAAATAACAAAAATAAGAATATAGATGAATTACAATAATACAAGGTGCAAATAAAGTCAGTGCTGAGAATACTTCAGCCAAGGCTGTAATATACCAGAGAGAGATATCAACTTCAGAGAGCACAGGGATATTCTGAGGAAGGTCTGCTGGAGCGACTTAGACGTCACCTCAGCTAGATGGCGTGCATGGTGCAGGGGCAGTATGCTGACGGCGACATCAGCCAATCAAAAGGCAGGCAGGTGGAGACTGGTAGTTAGCTTCTTGAAGCGTCGAGCTGAGCCGTTGGGTGGAGGTGAAGGGGGGTTTGCAGGGTACGTTTTGCTTCCCGGTCAAAACGTTTTGTGCTACTGCTGGACGTATCTTGGATGTAGCATCTTGTACTTGTAGTAGTTGACGTAACTTATGTAGGGAAGAGCAGCTCAATCTCTCTTGAAAGAGATTATCTTCACAACTCTCCCCCGAAGCCTGCGGTTCCGGAAGAAGTTACGTTTTCAGGTGGTAGAGTGGTAGGTGGAGCTGCCTCTACCTCATGAACTCTGGAGAGGGCGTCGGCTATGATGTTGTCAGACCCCTTGATGTAGCAATCTCCAGGCTGAAATTCTGCAGCTATCAAGCCCATCGTAGAAGTAGTCGATTGTTGAGTTCGGCTTGCTGCAGGAAGTGAAGAGGGTTGTGGTCCATGTAGATGGTGGTAGGCCGAGTACTTTGCAGGTATGGTGCAAAGTGCTGCAAGTTCAGGACGATGAGTAGTTCCCTCTCGATAGTGCTGTAGTTTCTTGTAGCTGTAGTAGCTAGCAGATAGAATCTTCTCGCCTCGTTGTTGCTTCAGGTCACCCCCGATACCGGTACCCTGGCGTTGACATGGAGGATGAAAGGCTTCGTGATATCTGGCGAGGCGAGAATGGGATTAGAACATTGTAAAGGAGCACTATTATTGTCCTGAAAATAGTTATGAATATGAGTTAGGATTTCCGAGTTGGAAAGCGCTGACTCAGTGTCAGTACTTTCGGGAGGAGAAGCAGGGAAGGTCTCACTGTGGAGGTATGGACCTTTAAAGGTAGAGTAGTTTAGCAACACAGTGGGAGGAGTACCATTATATAGCTTCAGGAGGTTGACGTGGCACAACTGGGTCTTCCACCGCCTATCTGGAGTCACGAGAACGTAGTTGTGGTTGTTTCTGCACTCCTTGATGTGATAGGGTCCTGAAAACTGTTTTGCAAGGGAGAACCTGGGATAGAAAAGTAAGCAAGCACGAAGTCTCCCTGTTTAAATTTCCTTACTTTCCTGTGCTGGTCGTAATGAGTCTTCATCCTCCTCTCTTGGGCTTTCAATAGATTGTTCTTGGCAAAGGAATGCACCCTCTCTAGAATGTGTTGTAGGTTTTGAAGAAACTGGGGCACATTCTGATGCTCACTGAAGGTGGCGTCACGTAGAGAGTCTTTGAAAGCGTTGAGAGGGAGTACGGCACNAACATGTGCTGCTACCAGCCATTTAATAAAATATCTTTTCTTTGTATTGGCAAATTCTAGAAAGATGGTGGTACTTTCCTTTAGATAATCACGGAATTTTCGTCTGTAGCTTTCGGTGGAGATAAGGTAGGCGTCCAAAACTGCTTGCTTCAGGGCCTAGTAGTCATTCTCAGACGCTAAGGTACTGAGAGTAATTGCAGCTCAACCTGTGAGATGCACTCTGAGAAGGGTTAGACCATTGATCTGCAGGCCAGCTAAGTTTTTTAGCTAGGGTCTCAAAAGTGGTGAAAAAGACGTGTATCTCTGTCTCAACGAATGGTGGCATTAATTTACTTGCATTGGAGATATTGAAACTTATGGGAAGACTAGCGGTAGCTTGTTGGCACTGAGTGTGGTGTGTAGTTTCCAACACGAGTTCTTGTCGACAATATTCGAGAGCACGATCAGCTTGCTGTTTACTGTACTCCTGTTGTATCTCCAGGTCACGTTTTCTTGCTTCAAGCTGCTCCCTCTCCCTCTCACGGAGTAATTCAGCCTCTTGTTCCCTTTCTTCTTTCCTTATGGCAGCCTCACGTTCTTTGAGGGCAGCCTCTTCTTTCTTTATTTGGAGACCTTCTTTCGCCAGGGTCGCTTCTCGTTCGTGTTCTTCCTTCCTTAGGGCAGCCTCTCTTTCCCTCATTTGTAGAGCTTCTTTTTGTTGTTCCCGCTCGATCTTTGCAAGTTCGAGCTTTAGCTTCATAGTTGCCAGAGCATGTCTATCTGCAATAGAATAATTTTCGTGAGTTTCAGAGTCAATCTTCCCTTCATCTAAGAGGTGATCCATTATTAACTTGTGCATGTCATTTTTGTTGGTTCCATGGGGAACATCTAGTTGATACTCGTGTGCAAGAGCTTGTAATTCGGTCCTTTTGGCACGACTTAAGTTCCCTATTTCACCTGCTGGATCGTTAACAAAAGCTGGGAGACGAAACATGTTGAAAATAGCAAATAAATGTACAATGAATATACTGGTGATATGGTAAATGTCAGAAACAGGATAAAGTGGCAACTGGTAACTATCCTGTGGAATTTTAATCTTTAACAATTAACGTTAATTTTAGGATGGTAAATGATTAGTCAATCAAAATCGCAGGAAATCTGCGATTTTGCGCTACCTTGCGAAATCTGCACTACCATACCAAAATTTCTCACAAACCTACGATATTAATTAATATGTAAGATGCAAGGCCAAGAAAGCCCAGGAGCTGCTTCCTGGTTGTAGGTTGTGGGTAATGCTGAATGGCTTGAGTGTGAATGGTTAAAGGAGCTAGGCTGCCACTCCCAATCACATGACCAAGATAACGCACTTTACCTTTAGCAAAGGTGGACTTGCCCAAGTTGATTGTAAGGCCAGCTGTCAGGAGCTTGGAGAACAAGCATTGCAGCTGGAGCAGATGTTCGCGCCAGGTGTTAGTTGCCACAACGTTGTCATCCAAGTAGGCATAGATGTGATCTAGGCCGCAGATGACGCGGTTGACAGCTCGCTGGAAGGTGGCCGGGGCGTTACACAGTCCAAAAGGAAGGCGTTCATATCTGTACAGGTTAAAAAGAGTGGTGAAGGCAGATATTTCCTTAGCTTACTTCCTACACAACCTCACTTTACTTTGCGGTTTCGGCACCATGATGCAGGGTGAGGCCCAAGGGGACTCATAAGGGGTGGCCAGCCCATGATCCAGGTGGTACTGTACTTCAGCACGCATAACTTCCTTTTTGCTAGGGCTGATTCGGTAGAAAGGTTGACGAATCGGCTGGGTGTCAGGGAGTAGTTGGATGTCGTGCTGAAGCACATTACACTCCTGTGGATCATCGCTGAACAACTTCTGATGTTCTTAAAGAATTTTGATGAGAGGAGCACTGTTACAGTCCTGTAAATATTTATGAAGATCAGTAAGGATTTCCGAGTTGGAAGGCACTGACTCAGAGTTAGTGCTTTCGGGAGGAGAAGCAGGGAAGGTCTCACTGTGGAGGTATGGATCTTTAAAGGTGAAGAGAGATAATAGCACATTGGGGGGAATACCTTTATACTCCTTCAAAAGATTGACATGGCACAACTGGGTCCTCCGCCGCCTATCTGGAGTCTCAGGAACGTAGTTGTGGTTGTTTCTGCACTCCTTGATGCGGTAAGGTCCTGAAAACTTATTTAGCAATGGAGAACCAGGGATCGAAAAATATGCTAAAACGAATTCTCCTGCTTTAAATTTCCTGATTTTACTGCGTTTGTCAAAATGAGTCTTCATCCTATCTTGAGCTTTTAATAAATTATCATTGGCAAATTTATGTACTCTCTCTAGAATGTGTTTTAAGTTTTGAAGAAACTTGGACACATACTGAGGGTCACTGAAGGTGGCATTGCATAGAGTCTTTAAAACCTTTAAGAGGATTACGGCACTTACGTCCGTAGAGCATCTCATAAAGAGACACTCCTAGAGACTCATTTGAGAAAATTCTAAAAATGCACATGATGATGTCAAGTTGTTTATCCCAGTCTTTCATAGTTTCATTGCAAAATTTCTTAAGGAGTGATTTTATCGTTTGGTGACTACGTTCAAGAGAACCCTGTGAAGCAGGATGATAGGGGCTGGACAATACCTGAGTGATGTTGAATTCTTCCAGTGTCTTCTTGAAGAGATCATTGGTGAAGTTGGTGCCACAGTCACTTAGAATCTCCCGAGGAAATCCATATTGTGTAAAGATCTTCAATAGTTGTTTCACCACCGCAGCAGCCATAATGTTCTTTACAGGAACTGCTATGGGGAATCTGGTGATTGGACACAGGATGGTTAGTATATAAGCGTTGCCAGAACTGGTCCGGGGTAAAGGACCAACACAGTCTATGATGAGTCTGTGAAAAGGTTCTGAAGGCACCGGGATAGGAATCAAAGGAGCCTTGGGAATCGGGATGTTAGGTTTTCCTGCCATCTGACATGTATGACACTGTTGTACATAAGTTTTTACATCTTTAATCATACCTGGCCAGTAGTAGTCTTGTCTAATTCCGTGATAGGTTTTAATAAAACCGTTGTGAGAAAGTGCTCCATTGGCAAGGTGTAGAATATCGGGCCGTAGGCTGGTGGGAACTACTAGTTGATCGACATTAGCCCAATCGTCATCCTCCGTTAGTTTACTGGGTCGGTACCTCCGGTAGTGCAATTGGTTCTCTATGAAGAACCCAGGAATACTGTCAGATTCAGTCTCGGCCTGGAAAAATAATGGTGTTATTGATGGATCCTCCCTCTGTAACTTACGGAACTCCAACATAGTAAGATTCGGTGGTAGATTCTGATGGTCTTGAGGGACAGCTGTTGAAACAGAGTCAGCTGGTTGCGGGCGTGCAGCTTGCGCACGGGTTGTCACCAAAACCGGAGGAGAGACTTTATCCTTTTCTTGGACCTCTGCTGGAATATACTTCATGATGGGGTTTTCCACTGCAGAGTCACATACATGGGGTTTGGCCATGATGATCAAGTTGGAAGGTTGCAGATCTTCTGCCAAGTCGTTGCCCAGGAGAAGTTGTACCCCTGTTATGGGAAAAGGCTTTTCCCGGATGGCGACTTGGACTTCACCTTGTACGAAAGGACAATCCAGGTGGACTCTGGCGAGTGGATATGGAGTGGTAGCAGTGAGGTCAGTGATAAGGACCGTCTCCCCGGTGTAGGTGATGTTAGGCACAGCCGATTTCAAAATGATAGACTGAAGAGCAGCTGTGTCCCTCAAGATCTTCACTTTAGAACATCCCTCCGAATCTGCACTGTTGGCAGAGACAGTTCCAGGTGTTTGCTGAAGAGAGAAAGATCATTAACAGGAACGCAACATTCATCACAGGCTTACCGCACTTAGGAGGAGTCGGTTTGGGTTTAGGAGTTTCACTATAGCCTTTTTTATTGGGCTTTTCCACATTTATCTATGGTATGTCCATAGAGCTTGCAATACTTACAATATAACTGAGAGGTTGCTTGATTGGTACTCACTTTGTCATAATCAGACCAAGATTTCTTACTGGAAGATTTGTCAGTTGTCAACCTGTGTATAAGGCTGTAGGTGTCAGCCGACTTCGCACGTTTGATGTAGTCGATTTCCTCCTTATCTGCTAAGTGAAGACGGATGGGAGCAGGAATACGCCAAAGAATTCTTCGACTAGAATAAGGTTGACAAGGTCTGAAAATGTAGAAATATGGGATGCTTCCAGCCATTTCATGAAATATCTTTTCTTAGGAAATATCTTTTATATCAGGTGTGAAATATCTTTTATATCAGGTATGAAATATCTTTTCATACCTGATCAACCAGGCTGTGACTCATACGTCAGGCTGCGAGCAGCCGCGTCCAACAGCCTGGTTGATCAGGCCAGCAACCAGGAGGCCTGGTCGATGACCGGGCCGCGGGGACGCTAAGCCGCGGAAGCACCTCAAGGTAACCTCAAGGTAAGGTAGGATTGGCAAATTCTAAATAGGTGGAGGAACTTGCCTTTTGATACCCACGGAATTTTCGTCTGTAGTTTTCGGTGGAGAGAAGGTAGGCGTCTAAAACGGCTTGCTTTAGAGTCTGGTAGTCATTCTCAGACGCTAAGGTACAGAGAGTTACTTTTCTAGGGCAGCCTATTCTTTCTGGAATTGTAGAGCTTTTTTTTTGGTGTTCACGCTCTACTTTCGCTAGTTCTAACTTTAACTTCATAGCTGCCAGAACATGCCGATCTGCAATAGAATAGTTTTCGTGAGAATCAGATTCTATAATTCCACTATCTATGAGGTGGTCCAGGATAAGGTTGTGCAACTCACTTTTGGTGGCTCCATGTTGAACATCTATGTGATACTCATGTGCTAGAGTGTGTAATTCTGTCTTCTTGGCACGAATTAAGTTCCCTTCTTCATTTGCTGGATCACTACAGAATGCTGAGAGAAGAAACATTTTGAGATAGCAAACAAATGTACAGAGAATATACCTGTGGTATTATAAGTGTCAGTAACAGGATGACGTGGCAACTGGTGACTATCCTGTGGAAATTCAATAGTTAATGTGAAAACAATTAACGTTAATATTAGATGTTAAGTGATTAAATAAACAAAATTGCAGGAAATCTTGTACCCGGCACTCAATATATGAGAATAAGGGCAAGAAGATCCTACTAAATGAAACTGATAGTTTAAAAAACAAATGAAACTTTGATTGTTTCAAAAGTGAAAGGGTAGTCCAAAAATGTAGGGATACCTTGCCGGGTCTCTATAGGACAGAAGCAAGGGGTTTCCTACTTAACTAGATGATACTTACAGAATTAGCGTTGTTTGTGCTCTGAAAAAGAAAGCCAATTCCCTACCTGAGTAAATATCATAATCTCTGACCGACGCGCAGGGATGCGAATATTAACTGGTGACGAGAACTGCTGTTGAGGTCCCAACTCTACAGCGTAATCCGTGCTAGAGGAACAATGGCCCTCTGTATCCTCCTTCAGTCGGATTGCAGAAGATAGGGCACGTGGCCCGAAGACAAACCAAAGTACCAGGGTACCAAAGTGATGATCTGCCGTAATTGAGAAATATTCTAGGGACGAAAAAGGTGGAATACACGAGTAATAACACCGAGGGATGAACAACCAATTAATTAAGAGAGTGACTGAGGCCTCCACACACCACGTAATCCACAGTTATCAAACACTCATAATATGTTACACTCGGATTGCACAAAATACACAGTACCATAAAAATATTAAAAGTTATGAAATTATTGAAAAGCAACTGTATCAAAGCCAAGTACACTTACCACAAGTTGAAATGTTCTAGTATCAGTACCTGAGTGAGGCTCCCGGACAGGGCCCCATTAATGTGATAGGAAAATGTAGGTGTAAGGCAGTCCTCCCAATGGCTGGTGTCAATGCCAATCACATTAGTAAAAAAACGAGAAAAAAAAGTTGACTGCTTGACTGTTGCCTCGTGTGGTCAAGTAAAATTGAAAAACACGCAAAACAAATCGTATAAACAAAGAAACTTTAATTGAATTTAAACAAATATAAACAAAGATAATCCCTTGGCTATGTACGGTGTGAATTAAACATAAATACAAAGATAAAACACAATATAAAATAAAATAATGGTTACGTTACTCTACAATGAACAAGACAAGAAATGAGTTAAAGGTTCTGAGAATATTAGCTGGCTGAAAACCTCCACTAATACACAGAGCGTATGCTAGATAGAAGTATCAGCCTTGAGAGCACAGAATATTCTAAAGCCAACTGCTAGTGCATGCTTAGTCATATGCTATGCAGAAGGCACTGAAGTCGAGTGGAGTCACTGATTCACCAATGGGAAGCGAGCTGGCTGGAAGTGGTAGCTTGGTGATCGGTGAGGGTGGTGCACCAACAGCTAAGGGAGAGTTTGGAGAGTGAGTGTAGGGTACGTATTACCCGCCTGTAGAAACGTATTCTACTATATATACTACTCTTGTTTGTAGTATCTTGATGTTGTAGACATACTGAAGTAGCATGATGTAGGAAAGAGCAGGCCAAATCTCTCTTGAAAGAGATTATATATATATATATATATATATATATTATATATATATATATATATATATATATATATATATATATATATATATATATATATATATATATATATATATTGTCCCCATTGCCTCAGAGACACTTGGTGCCTGGGGTAAAAGTGCTGCTAGCTTTTTGAAGTTGGGGTCTAAGCTAATCGAAACAACTAGAGACCCTAGAGCTGCCAGTTTTCTTTTTCAGCGCCTTAGTGTGGCAATCTAGAGAGGAAATGCTCACTGCATCCATGGTTCCTGCCCGGCATCTGAGGAGCTGGAGGAGCTTTTCAACTTGTGACAAGCAGCCTTGTACCCTGAATGTAATCAATATTGTAACTTTTTTTGTGTAATGACATTTTCAAATAAAGTTAGATAAATATACACACATACCAAAAGAATAGGGGTGGTAGGAGAAGAAAATATCAAAGTGTTCATATTATTTGAACACTTGATGTTGTAATCCACTAATGTTGAACACTTGTTGTAATCCACTAATGTTGAACACTTGATGTTGTAATCCAATAATGTTGTGTAGTCTATGCTTAATGCCTAAGGAAAGTGTTCTAAAGTTGAATAACTTCTCTTGCGTGTTTAGGCAAGTTGGGCATTAAGCATAGACACAGTGTCTTCCCATATTAAACAGCGACTTGATGAAAAAACGTAAAATTGACCCCTCACTTGCTCTAGTGCTCTTGGGAGGTGGTGGTCTTTGGCGTGTTGCAATACCCTGAAATTACCATCTCTTTTAAGGGTCTGAGCGTGGTGCATTAAGTTAAGGCGTTACCTGTTATGCCAGTTGCTGGAAGGCTTCTGTGCGGGCTAGGGTTCGAGTCTCCAGGTGGGAAAGTGTTCTATAAGTGATATATATATATATATATATATATATATATATATATATATATATATATATATATATATATATATATATATCTGTGCTCTAAAGCTGTGCTCTATATATCTGTGCTCTAAAGAAGAAGGATAGGGGCATCAGGCCCATTGCCGTTGGCAACACCCTCCGACGCCTCGTAGCTAAGGCTGCAGTGAGATCTATCAGCCAGGAAGCAGCCACCTTGCTGAAACCTCATCAGCTCGAGTTTGGGATTCCCCTAGGTTGTGAAGCTGCAGCACATGCAGCGCGGGCTTACATTGCTAATCTCCCGGACCAGAAGGCACTAGTACAGCTTGACTTCAAAATGCTTTCAATCAAGTCAGACGAGACACTGTCCTCAGGGCTGTACAACAAATTTCCGTCCGCTTTACCCGTTCATCCGATCGCTCTACAGTGGAGACTCTAAGCTTCTTTTGGGGAGCATGAGATAAACTCCTGTGAAGGTGTCCAACAAGGTGACCCCTTAGCACCCCTCCTTTTCTGCCTAGCTATCAAGAGGTCACTGATAGTCTGACAAGCGAGCTAAACATCTGGTACCTGGATGATGGCACTCTCGCTGGAACCGCGGAAACCATTTTGGAGGATATAAGGAAAATCCAGGAGCAGGGAGCAGCCTTAGGCCTCATTCTCAATGCATCCAAGTGTGAAATAATCTCCCGCAACCCAGACATCACTGGGCAAATACAAAATGTTCTTCCAGACATTCTCGTTGTCGAGCCTCCGGACTGCACTCTCCTGGGTGCCCCAATTGGCCCACGAGCAATCAAGGAGGTCCTGGCTGCAAAAATCACTGATCTAAAGAGAATGCTGGACAGGATTGACAAGATTGATGCCCATGATGCTCCTTTCTCCTCACTAGATGCGTGTCTCTCCCTAAGTTGACCTACTTTCTGAGATGTTCTCCTTCCTACAGCAGCCCTAAGTTAAATGTGTATGACACCCTTTTGAGGTCCATGCTGGTGAAAGTCCTGAACCTGCCATTGGACGACTCTCAGTGGGAGCAAGCAACCCTTCCTGTAAGACTTGGCGGCCCTTGGTGTCCGCACAGCCTCCCAAATTGCTCTACCAGCCTTTCTTTCCTCCTCCCACGCATCGCACGACCTCGTCAGAGATATCGTACCAGCAACCTGAGAGATTCAGCAGGAATACACGATCCTGCTTTCACTGAATGTTCATATCAGTGGGATGTTCTCGCAGCCCCGCAACCATTATAGAGCCAACAAAACAACAAAACAGTCCGGCTGGGACCACCTCTAGTGGGAAAAAGTATCTGATGCCATGCTCAGCGCCGCAACATCGACAAGGAGAAAGCCCGCCTCAGAGCAGTGCGTGCCCCCCATGCAGGAGACTTCCTCCTGGCAGTACCCATGTCAGCAATTGGCACGTGCCTAGATCAAGAATCACTTCGTGTAGCAGTGGCCTCCGCCTTGGTGCCCCAATTCACACTGAATACAAGTGTATTTGCAACAAGGTGGAAGCAGACCAATGCGGACTGCATGGGTTGCATTGCGGAAGCACAAACGGCTGGCATGCAAGACACAACGAGGTCAATGACATCATCAAGAGAAGCCTCGTCTCAGCTAAATGCCCAGCGGAGAGAGAAACCTCGCATCCTAGGGTCCAAAACCCGGATTTCCCCGCACTTCGCCCTGATGGCATCACCATATACTCATGGAAGGAGGGTAGACAGTTGGTGTGGACTACACATGTGTATCCACCTGGCTGACACCTACGTACACTTCGGAGCTGATCAAGCAGGTGGGGCGGCCAACCACAGGGAAACAGCAAAATCTCTCAAATACAGGCGACTGGCAGGTCAATACCTTTGTTCCCATAGCGTCTGAGACGCATGGCCCCTGGGCAAGAGTGCCTTAGGATTTCTCAAGGAATTGGGTTCCAAGCTCATTGACGTCACCAGAGACCCAAGGGCTTGCAGTTTTTGTTTCAGCGCCTCAGTGTGGCGATCCAGAAGGGAAATGCTTGCTGCGTCCTCGGTTCCTGTCCGGAAGCGGAGGAGCTTCAAGAGATGTGATTTGAAAAATGCTATGCCCAAGATAAAACACCATCCGAGTCCGCCCCGGCGGTGAGGTGGTTCAAATACGCTTCGGCTATCATCCTCATTGATGTCCGGTCGTGATGGGTCAAGTGGTTTAAGGCGTCTTGTACATACCAGTTGGTTTCTCCTAGGGAGTATGGGTTCGAGTCACTTCTGGGGGCTGTGATGTTTTCATTCGCATATAGTCCCTGGGACCATTCAGGCTTGTTCGCATTTGTGTTCCTCACGTGTGCCCCAAAGAATGAGGGTGATTTGGTAAAATGCTAGTACCAAGATACAC
This sequence comes from Procambarus virginalis, assembly GCA_020271785.1. Classification (NCBI taxonomy): domain Eukaryota; kingdom Metazoa; phylum Arthropoda; class Malacostraca; order Decapoda; family Cambaridae; genus Procambarus; species Procambarus virginalis. Next base: position 97,286 of record WNGS01003702.1, read on the forward strand.
CATCCGACGTGCCGGCCGGTGAGGTGGTTCAAATAGCTTCGGCTATCACCTCATATGTCCGGGTCGGTGATGGTCAAGTGGCTTAAGGCGTGCTGTGTACATACCAGTTGCGTTGCTCCTGGGAGTATGGGTTCGAGTCCACTTCTGGGGTGTGAGTTTTCATTCGCTATAGTCCTGGGGCCAATCACCATTCAGGCCTTGTTCACATATATATATATATATATATATATATATATCATATATATATATATATATATATATATATATATATATATATATATAGGATATATACTAATATGGAAGGGAGTACCACCTCTGGCTGGAAGAAGGGGACCCATAGCCTCGGAGGAAATCACACATAACGCATTGGAGGGAATGTAGGTCCCCTCCAATCAGTTTCTGTGTGCTTTTCTCCTACCACCCCCTTCCCTTCTTTTATGCTTTATTGTGTATTTAAAAGTTACAAAACATACAAGACAAATGCCCTAAAGGTTATGGATC
>WNGS01003703.1:6003-22140 GCA_020271785.1 Procambarus virginalis
CATATATATATATATATATTATATATAATATATATATATATATATTATATATATATATATATATATATATATATATTATTAAATATGACCGAAAAAAGTAAGATTAATAATTCTAACACGAATTTTCTCAATATTTCTTATGTTCTTTTCACTGTCGATGGTAATTGAAAAATCAATTCTCCAAAATTCATTTTTATTTCTAGTCTGACGCAGCTACTTGAACGCGTTTCGTAATAACTTATTACATTTTCGAAGTACTTTAGTTACACACACACACAACTATAACTGCAAACACTAAACAGAGTTCTACTATCCTATGATTTAAACAGCTTATCATCTTATATACACCGCATTTTGGGGTGAGTTGATATGTTACAACAGTTTTGCGATGAGGTGAACAAAGACTTTCAACCCAATGAACCGAATCACGAAGACAATGGGTATAAATTGGGTGTAAGTTTGAAATATGTGAAAGAATGGAACTACCTGCATGAGGGCCTATTGGCCCATATTTCTTGATTGCTCTATATTTGGTGTCGGTAAGTATTGAAGTGGATAAATGTAGTTATGCGATTAATTGGTCTGTTGGTTGTGGTGTTGACTTTTTATGTGTAGTGCCTCGCATATGTCAAGCTCGCCTGCTATGTCGCCTGTTGTATCTATCGATGATTTCATGTGTTGTTGGTTAATGATTTCTCTGGTGAGTGGTTTTCTGGTTGTGGGAAAGAGATTAATGTTCCTTATGGTAGCCCTGTGCTTATGCACCGTTAATCGTCCTGGAAAGAGATGTTTGTTGTCTTGCCTTATACTGTAGTTTTTGTAGGCTTACAGTAGTCCCCAAAGTGGGCATTGAAGGCATGACGAAATGGTCTCTTTCAAAAGCGGTTCTGTTTTGTGATGGAGAGTGTTCTCATGAGTAGATTGGCCGTTTTTTGGTTTATACAGTTATGAATCGTCAATGTATCTTCTGATTTTTGTTTGTGGGGATAACATTTCCTATACAAAATATCTTTCAGGACCCTTTCCTCCGTTTTATGAAACTGGGTAAAAGAAGTTTCTGTAAAATAGTCTAATAATGGGCAAAGGTGTTGTGTTAGTTGAACTCTTCAGAGGTTGCTATGGCGGTTTCAAACTTCCTTCTTATGATGTCTTCACGAAACCATTGGAGAAGCCTGTTGTTGACTAGGACCTGCCTTAGCCCTAAGAGTTCTTCATCGACTGCTTCCTCCTGAGCTGTGTGCTGAGAGCATGGTCGACATAAGCGTTAACACACATCCTCTTGTACCTGTTCTGGGCAGTCACTGTGGCATTAAGGCTAACCTCCTATGTTTGTTTCCTTAGTGTAGACTGCAGTGTGGAAACCTCCGCTCTTTTCATGACTGTTACATCTAGATACAGGGCCAGCTTTACAATCCTTCTCCATCTCTGTGTGAAACTGCAAAACAGAATTCCGCTCAAATGCCTCTTTCAGCACCTGCAGATGTCTAACATAACAGGGTGCCTGTGTAAAAGATGTACGTCAAAATAACCTGCAGTATATGGCCGGTTTCAAGTTCATGTCGACTGATTAGACTCTTCGTGTCGATGGTACCCATGTAGAAGCTCGCAAACAGGACACCTAGGGGATGAACCATGGCGACCCATCATAATTGCTTATACTTGCCCCATTCAGGGCTCAAGAAGGGTGCCCCCTTTAGTACAAGCTTGGAGTAGTTTCCTTAGATGTTTTCTGGTATGTCAAGAGGAGTACAAGCCGGATCACGTTGTTGGTGTGATGGTGTGGTTGTTGGTGTGATGGTGTGGTTGTTGTTGTTTAAACTCTGTTACTTGGAACACAAAGTTGGAAGTAGCACGGTCTATGGTGATCCCGTACTGACACTGGAGCGGGGATGAAGAAGAAGTCTGAGGTTAAGTGATTAAGATTAAGCTTCCCAAGAGGTGGCATGAGCATGAGTACCCCGTGGGGGGGGGGGGGGAGGTAAGCATAGGGAGTAAGTAAGGCAAGAGAGAGAGGGAGGTGAGGAGGAGGACATTCCCAGATAAAGGTAAGAGGAAGGCAACAGGTAGGGATGGGAAGGGGGTAATAATGAGGGTGGGAGAAGGAGGTTAATAATGGGTATAAGAATGGGAAGGGAAGACAAACACGAGAAATATAAAAACACATAAATAAAAAAAATTGAAAGAGAAAAAGTACGGGTAGGGTTAAGTTAGGTCACGTTTGTTAGGAAGGTTAGAGCATATAAGTGTGTCGCTACAGTAGAGGCAGGTGGTGTACCAGAGCCACCGCCACCACACGGCCTCTCGCTACAGTAGAGGCAGGTGGTGTACCAGAGCTGCCGCCACCACACGACCTCTTGCTACAGTAGAGGCAGGTGGTGTACCAGAGCTGCCGCCACCACACGACCTCTTGCTACAGTAGAGGCAGGTGGTGTACCAGAGCTGCCGCCACCACACGACCTCTTGCTACAGTAGAGGCAGGTGGTGTACCAGAGCTGCCGCCACCACCACACGGCCTCTCGCTACAGTAGAGGCAGGTGGTGTACCAGAGCTGCCGCCACCACACGACCTCTTGCTACAGTAGAGGCAGGTGGTGTACCAGAGCCGCCGCCACCACCACACGGCCTCTCGCTACAGTAGAGGCAGGTGGTGTACCAGAGCTGCCGCCACCACACGGCCTCTTGCTACAGTAGAGGCAGGTGGTGTACCAGAGCTGCCGCCACCACACGGCCTCTCGCTACAGTAGAGGCAGGTGGTGTACCAGAGCTGCCGCCACCACACGGCCTCTCGCTACAGTAGAGGCAGGTGGTGTACCAGAGCCGCCGCCACCACACAGCCTCTCGCTACAGTAGAGGCAGGTGGTGTACCAGAGCCGCCGCCACCACACGGCCTCTCGCTACAGTAGAGGCAGGTGGTGTACCAGAGCTGCCGCCGCCACCACACGGCCTCTCGCTACAGTAGAGGCAGGTGGTGTACCAGAGCTGCCGCCACCACACGGCCTCTTGCTACAGTAGAGGCAGGTGGTGTACCAGAGCCGCCGCCACCACACGGCCTCTCGCTACAGTAGAGGCACGTGGTGTACCAGAGCTGCCGCCACCACACGGCCTCTCGCTACAGTAGAGGCAGGTGGTGTACCAGAGCTGCCGCCACCACCACACGACCTCTCGCTACAGTAGAGGCAGGTGGTGTACCAGAGCCGCCGCCACCACACGACCTCTCGCTACAGTAGAGGCAGGTGGTGTACCAGAGCTGCCGCCGCCACCACACGGCCTCTCGCTACAGTAGAGGCAGGTGGTGTACCAGAGCTGCCGCCACCACCACACGGCCTCTCGCTACAGTAGAGGCAGGTGGTGTACCAGAGCCGCCGCCACCACACGGCCTCTCGCTACAGTAGAGGCACGTGGTGTACCAGAGCCGCCGCCACCACACGGCCTCTCGCTACAGTAGAGGCACATGGTATACCAGAGCCGCCGCCACCACACGACCTCTCGCTACAGTAGAGGCAGGTGGTGTACCAGAGCCGCCGCCACCACACGGCCTCTCGCTACAGTAGAGGCAGGTGGTGTACCAGAGCCGCCGCCACCACACGGCCTCTCGCTACAGTAGAGGCAGGTGGTGTACCAGAGCCGCCGCCACCACACGGCCTCTCGCTACAGTAGAGGCACGACAAAATATTTTGGAAGAAGACCAATCAATAGGATGATTAGAAGAGAGCATTGTTGGTGTCTGCTGACTTGACACTTCCTTTGTGTTGCTTAAGTCTGTCAGTGTGTGGACGGCCAGTTTGACCTCGTCGTCTCCGCTGCTGTGGTGACACCGGCCATGACTCTGCCGTTATCATGTTTCAAGTGACTCATATATCATGGTAAGTGGCCAACACGTGACATCTGCTCCTTCTCTTAGTGTCCACAGTGATACACTACCTGGTCCTCCCGTCTTAGTTGTGTCCAGCTCCAGCAGGTGGCTGCTCGTTTGGTGTTCATCTCAAAGTCCTCTGGTGTTGCTTGGTTTTGTTGCATCCCACTCAGCTAAGGAACTTATCCTTCCTCTATTACGAAGACCTCCTGGAATACACAGAGAGTAATCACACTAACGTGACTGCATCAATGAGAATATCCGTAGGAGCCGTCATGAGGGTTCGAACCTGTGTGGGGAGTGTTGCCACACACACGCCCTAGTCAACTAGCCCTCAAGTACTCAAGTGTCACTACACACTACACACTACACACTACACACTACACACTACAGTCCTCAGGTGGGCTCCAAGCTGACTTGTTTGTGTCTGACTCATTGAGTGTGACCATCAGGTCATGCTGGCCAGTGTGACCATCAGGTCATGCTGACCAGTGTGACCATCAGGTCATGCTGGCCAGTGTGACCATCAGGTCATGCTGACCAGTGTGACCATCAGGTCATGCTGACCAGTGTGACCATCAGGTCATGCTGACCAGTGTGACCTTCAGGTCATGCTGGCCAGTGAGACCATCAGGTCATGCTGGCCAGTGTGACCATCAGGTCATGCTGACCAGTGTGACCATCAGGTCATGCTGACCAGTGTGACCATCAGGTCATGCTGGCCAGTGTGACCTTCAGGTCATGCTGGCCAGTGAGACCATCAGGTCATGCTGGCCAGTGTGACCATCAGGTCATGCTGACCAGTGTGACCATCAGGTCATGCTGGCCAGTGTGACCATCAGGTCATGCTGACCAGAGTGACCATCAGGTCATGCTGACAAGTGTGAACATCAGGTCATGCTGGCCAGTGTGACCATCAGGTCATGCTGGCCAGTGTGATCATCAGGTCATGCTGACCAGTGTCACCATCAGGTCATGCTGGCCAGTGTGATCATCAGGTCATGCTGACCAGTGTCACCATCAGGTCATGCTGGCCAGTGTGACCATCAGGTCATGCTGACCAGTGTCACCATCAGGTCATGCTGGCCAGTGTGACCATCAGGTCATGCTGACCAGTGTCACCATCAGGTCATGCTGGCCAGTGTGACCATCAGGTTATGCTGACCAGTGTGACCATCAGGTCATGCTGGCCAGTGTGACCATCAGGTCATGCTGACCAGTGTGACCATCAGGTCATGCTGGCCAGTGTGACCATCAGGTCATGCTGACCAGTGTGACCATCAGGTCATGCTGACCAGTGTGACCATCAGGTCATGCTGACCAGTGTGACCATCAGGTCATGCTGGCCAGTGTGACCATCAGGTCATGCTGGCCAGTGTGACCATCAGGTCATGCTGACCAGTGTGACCATCAGGTCATGCTGACCAGTGTGACCATCAGGTCATGCTGGCCAGTGTGACCATCAGGTCATGCTGGCCAGTGTGACCATCAGGGCATGCTGGCCAGGTCAAGCATAATATAATTCATGAAAGTGTTGATGTAATATAATTAACGTGTTGACTCCCTCACAGAGCTCCCTATCCCCTGTTGACGACTGAGTCTGCTGCTTCTCCAGGATAGTTGTAGTTGCCATATTCCTGTCCTGGCTTAGTGTTGTTATGTGAGGGACTGTCTTAATACTATTCTTATCCTTGGTCCTTCATGGCGGCAGTAAAATAACCCTAGACTCCTTCACATCCAGGGATTATCAGCTCCTGGATTGTCCGGCGTTCCTGACCAGCTGTGCTACTCCTCCTCTCCTTATTCCTTACCTCTTCTTACAAGACAATATTCTTCAAGAGAATACAACATTAGCTGTGATGCCTCACTGATTTTAGGAGTAGCCACGTATGGGGCAGTGTACCTTCTGCTGTTTCTTTATTCATATGTTTTTATTGCTATAGTTACACTCAGGTTATGCTCTTTTGGCTCTCCATTGAGATTATTTACTTTATTAGTAATCCCATCTATGTTGGTGAACATATTTCAAACAGGTCTCTGTATTGGAGTTCATACGAGCAAGCTCCCACATCATCCATCTCCCTAATATGGATGACTTGTCTGTGTGGCCAGTATTGGGTAAGGTGCTTGAAGGCGTTTGGAAAGTTGGGAAGAGGGAATTAGTTGTTCCTGCTGTGTTGGTAATTTAGGGAGTGTGGGCCGGGAGCATCGTGCTGGTAAAGGAAGGTTAAGGGAGGGCCATGTGGACTGAATGCTTATACGTGGGTTAGGTGAAGGTGGGGAGAGAGTTGGATCCTTTATGCTACTGCTGGGGAGGACTCTTGGGGTAGTCGAGCTCGTGTAAGGGAAGGAGGGAAGGGAGGGGTGGTAGGGAGAGAGAGTTAACTCTACAAATAGTGTGTAACACTCGGCGCCCTAAACACACACACTCCTACATGGGCCTCACACTTGAAAGAGATTAGCCAATGTATAATAGTGGCCTCGGGTGTGTGTGTGTGTACTCACCAATTTGTACTCACCTATTTGTGCTTGCGGGGGTTGAGCTTTGGCTCTTTGGTCCCGCCTCTCAACTGTCAATCAACTGGTGTACAGGTTCCTGAGCCTACTGGGCTCTATCATATCTACATTTGAAACTGTGTACGGAGTCAGCCTCCACCACATCACTGCCTAATGCATTCCATCCGTTAACTACTCTGACACTGAAAAAGTTCCTTCTAACGTCTCTGTGGCTCATGTGGGTATTCATTTTCCACCTGTGTCCCCTTGTTCGCGCCCCACCAGTGTTGAATAGTTTATCCTTGTTTACCCGGTCGATTCCCCTGAGGATTTTGTAGGTTGTGATCATGTCTCCCCTTACTCTTCTGTCTTCCAGGGTCGTAAGGTGCATTTCCCGCAGCCTTTCCTAGTAACTCATGCCTCTTAGTTCTGGGACTAGTCTAGTGGCATACCTCTGGACTTTTTCCAGCTTCGTCTTGTGCTTGACAAGGTACGGGCTCCATGCTGGGGCCGCATACTCCAGGATTGGTCTTACATATGTGGTGTACAAGATTCTGAATGATTCCTTACACAGGTTCCTGAACACCGTTCTGATGTTAGCCAGCCTCGCATATGCCGCAGACGTTATTCTTTTTATGTGGGCTTCAGGAGACAGGTTTGGTGTGATATCAACTCCTAGATCTTTCTCTCTGTCCGTTTCATTAAGTACTTCATCTCCTATTCTGTATCCTGTGTCTGGCCTCCTGTTTCCACTGCCTAGTTTCATTACTTTGCATTTACTCGGGTTGAACTTCAACAGCCATTTGTTGGACCATTCACTCAGTCTGTCTAGGTCATCTTGTAGCCTCCTACTATCATCCTCTGTTTCAATCCTCCTCATAATTTTTGCATCATCAGCAAACATTGAGAGAAACGATTCTATACCCTCTGGGAGATCATTTACATATATCAGAAACTGTATAAGTCCAAGGACTGACCCCTGCGGGACTCCACTTGTAACATCTCGCCAATCTGAGACCTCACCCCTCACACTGACTCGTTGTCTCCTGTTGCTTAGGTACTCCTTTATCCAATGGAGTACCTTCCCTTTCACACCGGCCTGCATCTCCAGCTTTTTCACTAGCCTCTTGTGTGGTACTGTATCAAAGGCTTTCTGACAATCCAAGAATATGCAGTCTGCCCACCCTTCTCTTTCTTGCCTGATTTTTGTTGCCTGGTCGTAGAATTCAAGTAACCCTGTGAGACAGGACCTGCCATCCCTGAACCCATGTTGATGCTGTGTTACAAAGTTCCTTCGCTCCAGGTGTTCCACTAGCTTTCTTCGCACAATCTTCTCCATCAGCTTGCATGGTATGCAGGTTAGGGCACTGGCCTGTAATTCAGTGCCTCCTGTCTATCCCTTTCTTGTATATCGGGACTACGTTAGCTGCTTTCCAAATTTCTGGCAGTTCCCCTGTTGCCAGTGATTTGTTGTACACTATGGAGAGTGGCAGGCACAGTTCTTCTGCTCCTTCCTTTAGTATCCAAGGGGAGATTCCATCTGGGCCTATAGCCTTTGTCACATCCAACTCCAGTAAACACTTCCTTACTTCCCCGCTGGTAATCTCAAACTCTTCCAGTGGTTCCTGGTTAGCTATTCCCTCTCTTATCTCTGGGATTTCTCCTTGCTCTAAGGTGAAGACCTCCTGGAATTTCTTATTCAGTTCCTCACACACTTCCTTGTCGTTTGTAGTGAATCCTTCTTCCCCTATTCTTAATTTCATAACCTGTTCCTTTACTGTTGTTTTTCTTCTGATGTGGCTATGCAGCAATTTAGGCTGAGTCTTTGCCTTGCTTGCGATGTCATTTTCGTATGTATTGTCTTTCTGCCTCTCTTCTCATCCTGACATATTCATTCCTGGCATTCTGGTATCTTTCTCTGCTCTCCAGTGTCCTGTTATTCCTATAGTTTCTCCATGCCCTTTTACTTTGCTGCTTAGCTAGCCTACATCTCTGATTAAACCATGGGTTTCTCATCTTCATTTCACTGTTTTCCTTTTGGACTGGGACAAACTTGTTTGCTGTGTCCTTGCACTTCTGCGTGATGTAGTCCATCACATCTTGGGCCGTCTTTCCCCTGAGCTCTGTTTCCCATGCTATATCTGTTAGCAATTTTCTTATCTCCTCATAGTTTCCCTTTCGGTATGCTAACCTTTAGGTTTCGGTATTCTCCTCGAGTTCAATAACCCTTCTTCAATCAAGTACTCAAACACCAGTACACTGTGGTCGCTCATTCCTACTGGGGCATGAAAACCTATTTCTCTTATGTCGGAGTCGTTCAGAGTGAAGACTAGGTCGAGTCTCGCTGGTTCGTCATTTCCTCTCATCCTTGTGGGTTCTCTGACATGCTGGGTTAAAGAGTTTCTAGTCACCACCTCCAATAGTTTGGCTCTCCGCGTATCCTCGCCTCCATGCGGTTCCTTGTTCTCCCAGTCATCCTTCTGTGATTGAAGTCCCCCATGATGAGCAGGTGGGATCTATTTCTACAGGCAGCAGAGGCTGCCCTCTCAATTATAGTGTTAATTGCCATGTTGTTGTTTTCATACTCTTAACTGGGTCTTCTGTCATTTGGTGGAGGGTTATATATTACTGCTACTACTATTCTTGGTCCTCCCATTGTCATGGTGCCTGTTATGTAGTCTCTGAAACCCTCACAGCCCGGGATAGCCATCTCCTTAAATCTCCATTCCTTTCTCATGAGTAGGGCCACTCCACCTCCTCCCCTACCTTTCCTCTCTTTCCTTATTACTGTGTATTCCTGGGGAAACACAGCATTCGTTATGATTCCAGAGAGTTTTGTTTCAGTGAGTCCAATTACATCTGGGTTCACTTCTTGTGCCCTTTCCCTTAGTTCACTTGCCTGCTTGTGATCCCATCTATGTTCGAGTACATTACCCTGAAACTGACTCTCTTCTGCTTCTCCTCTGGGGGACCTGTGGGATCTGGGGTGAGCGGGAGTTGGGAGAATCTGGTACGGGGAGACTGGTGGAAGAGGAAGGGCTTGGGGGGTGGGGGGGAGGGGGACAGTAAGGGGGTGGGTGAGAGNCCCCCAACCCTCCCCCTCTCACCCACCCCCTACCCTCCCCTCTCACCTCCAACTCCCTCCACCTCCCCCCACCCCCCAAGCCCTTCCGCCTCCACCAGTCTCCCTGTACCAGATCCTCCCAGCTCCCGCTCACCCCAGATCCACAGGTCCCCCCCAGAGGAGAAGCAGAAGAGTCAGTTTCAGGGTAATGTACTCGAACATAGATGGGATCACAAGCAAGGCAAGTGAACTAAGGGAAAGAGCACAAGAAGTGAACCCAGATGTAATCGGACTCACTGAAACAAAACTCTCTGGAATCATAACGAATTTCGTGTTTCCCCAGGAGTACACAGTAATAAGGAAAGAGAGGGAAGGTAGGGGAGGAGGCGGAGTGGCCCTACTCATGAGAAAGGAATGGAGTTTTAAGGAGATGGCTATCCGGGCTGTGAGGGTTTCAGAGACTACATAGCAGGCACCATGACAATGGGAGGACCAAGAATAGTAGTAGCAGTAATATACAACCCTCCACCAAATGACAGAAGACCCAGTCAAGAGTATGAAAACAACAACATGGCAGTTAACACTATAATTGAGAGGGCAGCCTCTGCTGCCTGTAGAAATAGATCCCACCTGCTCATCATGGGGGACTTCAATCACGGAAGGATTGACTGGGAGAACAAGGAACCGCATGGAGGCGAGGATACGTGGAGAGCCAAACTATTGGAGGTGGTGACTAGAAACTTTTAACCCAGCATGTCAGAGAACCCACAAGGATGAGAGGAAATGACGAACCAGCGAGACTCGACCTAGTCTTCACTCAGAACCACTCCGACATAAGAGAAATCGGTTTTGAGGCCCAGTAGGAATGAGCGACCACAGTGTATGGTGTTTGAAGAAGGGTTATTGAACTCGAGGAGGCATACCGAAAACAAAAGGTTAGCATACCGAAAGGGAAACTATGAGGAGATAAGAAAATTCCTAACAGATATAGCATGGGAAACAGAGCTCAGGGGAAAGACGGCCCAAGACATGATGGACTACATCACGCAGAAGTGCAAGGACGCAGCAAACAAGTTTGTCCCAGTCCAAAAGGAAAACAGTGAAATGAAGATGAGAAACCCATGGTTTAATCAGAGATGTAGGCTAGCTAAGCAGCAAAGTAAAAGGGCATGGAGAAACTATAGGAATAACAGGACACTGGAGAGCAGAGAAAGATACCAGAATGCCAGGAATGAATATGTCAGGATGAGAAGAGAGGCAGAAAGACAATACGAAAATGACATCGCAAGCAAGGCAAAGACTCAGCCTAAATTGCTGCATAGCCACATCAGGAGAAAAACAACAGTAAAGGAACAGGTTATGAAATTAAGGATAGGGGCAGAAGGATTCACTACAAACGACAAGGAAGTGTGTGAGGAACTGAATAAGAAATTCCAGGTCTTCACCTTAGAGCAAGGAGAAATCCAGAGATAAGAGAGGGAATAGCTAACCAGGAACCACTGGAAGAGTTTGAGATTACCAGCGGGGAAGTAAGGAAGTGTTTACTAGAGTTGGATGTGACAAAGGCTATAGGCCCAGATGGAATCTCCCCTTGGATACTAAAGGAAGGAGCAGAAGAACTGTGCCTACCACTCTCCATAGTGTATAACAAATCACTGGCAACAGGGGAACTGCCAGAAATTTGGAAAGCAGCTAATGTAGTCCCGATATACAAGAAAGGGGATAGACAGGAGGCACTGAACTACAGGCCAGTGTCCCTAACCTGCATACCATGCAAGCTGATGGAGAAGATTGTGCGAAGAAAGCTAGTGGAACATCTGGAGCGAAAGAACTTTGTAACACAGCATCAACATGGGTTCAGGGATGGCAGGTCCTGCCTCACAGGGTTACTTGAATTCTACGACCAGGCAACAAAAATCAGGCAAGAAAGAGAAGGGTGGGCAGACTGCATATTTTTGGATTGTCAGAAAGCCTTTGATACAGTGCCACACAAGAGGCTAGTGAAAAAGCTGGAGATGCAGGCTGGAGTGAAAGGGAAGGTACTCCATTGGATAAAGGAGTACCTAAGCAACAGGAGACAACGAGTCAGTGTGAGGGGTGAGGTCTCAGATTGGCGAGACGTTACAAGTGGAGTCCCGCAGGGGTCAGTCCTTGGACCTATACTGTTTCTGATATATGTAAATGATCTCCCAGAGGGTATAGAATCGTTTCTCTCAATGTTTGCCGATGATGCAAAAATTATGAGGAGGATTGAAACAGAGGATGATAGTAGGAGGCTACAAGATGACCTAGACAGACTGAGTGAATGGTCCAACAAATGGCTGTTGAAGTTCAACCCGAGTAAATGCAAAGTAATGAAACTAGGCAGTGGAAACAGGAGGCCAGACACAGGATACAGAATAGGAGATGAAGTACTTAATGAAACGGACAGAGAGAAAGATCTAGGAGTTGATATCACACCAAACCTGTCTCCTGAAGCCCACATAAAAAGAATAACGTCTGCGGCATATGCGAGGCTGGCTAACATCAGAACAGCGTTCAGGAACCTGTGTAAGGAATCATTCAGAATCTTGTACACCACATATGTAAGACCAATCCTGGAGTATGCGGCCCCAGCATGGAGCCCGTACCTTGTCAAGCACAAGACGAAGCTGGAAAAAGTCCAAAGGTATGCCACTAGACTAGTCCCAGAACTAAGAGGCATGAGTTACGAGGAAAGGCTGCGGGAAATGCACCTTACGACACTGGAAGACAGAAGAGTAAGGGGAGACATGATCACAACCTACAAAATCCTCAGGGGAATCGACCGGGTAAACAAGGATAAACTATTCAACACTGGTGGGACGCGAACAAGGGGACACAGGTGGAAACTGAGTACCCACATGAGCCACAGAGACGTTAGAAGGAACTTTTTCAGTGTCAGAGTAGTTAACGGATGGAATGCATTAGGCAGTGATGTGGTGGAGGCTGACTCCATACACAGTTTTAAATGTAGATATGATAGAGCCCAGTAGGCTCAGGAATCTGTACACCAGTTGATTGACAGTTGAGAGGCGGGACCAAAGAGCCAAAGCTCAACCCCCGCAAGCACAAATAGGTGAGTAAACACACACACACACACACACACACACACACCACACACACACACACACACCACACACACACACACACACACACACACACACACACACACACACACACAACCAGGAAGCAGCTGTCTAACTCCCAGGTACCTATTTACTGTTAGGTGAACAAATTCACAAGGACCGTGACGAGGATTCGAACCTACGTCCGAGAGCATCCCAGACGCTGCCTTAATCGACTGAGCTACGACATGGTCATAAGAGATGAAACCAGAAGTTATACCTAAATTACTTGGACCCTGCAGCCTCTCCGAGACACAAACCAGGGTTTTACACAACTCCCCCCTGCACACGAGCTAAGTCAATAGGCCGTTGTACCTCTTCGCTCCTACTTCCTTACACACGGAAATCACAATAGCGACCCGTGACAAGGGGTCACGGATATCAACCCCCAGGTCTTGTGGATTTGTTCATTTAATACATCACGCTATTATGATTTCTCTGTGTACTGCTAGGTGACAGTGCAGCTGGGTGAAGGAAACTCTGCCCATTTGTTTTTCCGACCGTGCCGGGGATCAAACCCCGCTCCCTAGGTCCACGAGTCTAGAGCGCTGTCCACTCAGCAACCAGCCCACTTATGAATGTGTGTGTGTGTGTGTGTGTGTGTGTGTGTGTGTGTGTGTGTGTGTGTGTGTGTGTGTGTGTGTGTGTGTGTGTGTGTGTGTGTGTGTGTGTGTGTGTGTGTGTGTGTGTGTGTGTGTGTGTGTGTGTGCGTGTGTGTGTGCGCTCGCGCGTGTGTGTGTGTGTGTGTACTCACCTAGTTGTGAGTACAAACTAGGCTTGACTAGTTCCTTGACTGAAAGTTCCTTCTAACGTCTCTGTGGCTCATGTGGGTACTCAGGTTCCACCTTTGTCCCCTTGTTCGCGTCCCACTAGTGTTGAATAGTTTATCCTTGTGTGTGTGTGTGTACTCACCTAATTGTGCTTGCGGGGGTTGAGCTCTGGCTCTTTGGTCCCGCCTCTCAACGGCCAATCAACTGGTGTACAGATTCCTGAGCCGATTGGGCTCTATCATATCTACCCTTAAAGCTGTGTCTGGAGTCAGCCTCCACCATATCACTTCCTAATGCATTCCATTCGTCTACTATTCTGACACTGAAAAAATTCTTTCTATCGTCTCTATGGCTCATTTGAACACTCAATTTCCACCTGTGTCCCCTAGTGCGTGTGACCCTTGTGTTAAAAAGTCTGTCTTTATCTACCCAATCCATACCCCTGAGAATCTTGTATGTGGTGATCATGTCCCCTCTAACCCTTCTGTCTCCCAGTGACGTGAGGTTTAATTCCTGCAGTCGCTCCTCGTAGCTCATACCTCTCAGCTCGGGTACTAGTCTGGTGGCAAACCTATGAACCTTTTCCAGTTTAGTCTTATGTTTGACTAGATATGGACTCCATGCTGGAGCCGCATACTCCAGGATTGGTCTGACATATGTGGTATATAATGTTCTGAAACATTCCTTACATAAGTTTCTAAAGGCCGTTCTTATGTTAGCCAACCTGGCATAAGCCACTGATGTTATCCTCTTGATATGAACTTCAGGGGATAGATCTGGCGTGATATCAACCCCCAGGTCTTTCTCTCTCTCTGACTCTTGAAGCATTTCATCTCCCAAATGATACCTTGTATCTGGTCTCCTGCTTCCTACCCCTATCTTCATTATATTACATTTGCTTGGGTTAAACTCTAAAAACCATTTGTTCGACTATTCCTGCAGCTTGTCTAGGTCTTCTTGAAACCTAAAGCTGTCCTCCTCTGTCTTAATCCTTCTCATAATTTTGGCATCGTCAGCAAACATTGAGAGGAATGAATCTATGCCCTCTGGGAGATCATTTACGTATATCAGAAACAGAATAAGTCCGAGTACAGAGCCCTGTGGGACTCCACTGGTGACTTCACGCCAATCTGAGGTCTCACCCCTCACTGTAACTCTCTGCTTCCTATTGCTTAGGTACTCCCTTATCCACTGGAGCGCCCTACCAGTTACTCCTGCCTGTTTCTCCAGCTTATGCATCAACCTTTTATCGGGTACTGTGTCAAAGGCTTTCCGACAGTCCAAAAAATGCAGTCCGCCCATCCTTCTTTTTCTTGCTTAATCTTTGTCACCTGATCGTAGAATTCTATTAAGCCTGTAAGGCAAGATTTACCCTCCCTGAACCCATGTTGATGGGTTGTCACGAAGTCCCTTCTCTCCAGATGTGTTACTAGGTTGTTTCTCACAATCTTCTCCATCACCTTGCATGGTATACAAGTTAAGGACACTGGCCTGTAGTTCAGTGCCTCTTGCCTGTCACCCTTTTTGTATATTGGGACTACATTAGCCGTCTTCCATATTTCTGGTAGGTCTCCCGTTTCCAGTGACCTACTATACACTATGGAGAGTGGCAAACAAAGTGCTCCTGCACACTCTTTCAATACCCATAGTGAGATTCCGTCCGGCCCAACAGCCTTTCTCACGTCCACCTCCTATAGGTGCTTCTTGATCTCATCTCTTGTAATTTCGAACCTTCCTAGGTCGCCTGGTTTTCTGCCACCTCTCCTAGTGCCGTGACCTCTCCTTGTTCTATTGTAAAGACCTCCTGGAACCTCTTGTTCAGTTCCTCACACACCCCTTTGTCATTCTCTGTGTACCTGTCCTCACCCATCCTATGTTTCATCACCTGTTCCTTCACTGTTGCCTTCCTCCTGATGTGACTGTGTAGTAGGTTTGGTTCAGTCTTGGCTTTATTAGCTATATCATTTTCATACCTTTTCTCAGCTGCTCTTCTCACACTGACATACTCGTTCCTGGTTCTCTGGTATCTCTCTCTACTTTCTGGTGTTCTGTTATTACGGAAGTTCCTCCATGCCCTTTTGTTCAGCTCCTTTGCTTTCATACATTCCCTATTAAACCACGGATTCTTCCTTTGCTTCTCTGTTTTTTCCTGTCGGGCTGGGACAAACCTGCTTACAGCCTCCTGACATTTCTGGGTGACATAGTCCATCATGTCTTGTACGGACTTGGTTCCGAGTTCTGTGTCCCAATATATATCCCATAGGAATTTATTCATCTCCTCATAGTTTCCCTTTCTGTACGCCAGCCCTTTGGTTCCCAGTTTTTTTTTGGGGGTGATAATTCCTAGCTCAACCAGGTACTCAAAGCTCAATACACTATGATCACTCATTCCCAAGGGGGCTTCCAACTTAACTTCCCTTATATCCGACTCATTTAGGGTAAACATCAGATCAAGCAAGGCTGGTTCATCCCCTCCTCTCATTCTTGTCGGTCCTTGACGTGTTGACTTAGAAGTGTGTGTGTGTGGTGTGTGTGTGGTGTGGTGTGTGTGTGTGTGTGTGTGTGTGTGTTTTGTGTGTGGTGGGTGTGTGTGTGTGGTGTTGTGTGTGTATGTGTGTGTTGTGTGTGTAGTGTCACACAAACCTCAGCCCACCACAGGGGTTCAATATACTCACAACCAGCACCAACCACAGTAGCCACTACCACGCAGGAGTTGGTTGACCACCAGACCATTAACCAACGGAAGGTTGAGATACGGCTCGTTCACTAATGCCAACGCAATCTACGTTGATAGCTTCTGGAGAGCTTG
>WNGS01003704.1:4732-16495 GCA_020271785.1 Procambarus virginalis
CTGTTTATCTTGGTTGCCCTGAATGGGTATGGAGTTTGCCTTCCTTTACTGCTTCTTCAATTCTTTTACCTTCTCCGTGGCCACTTGTGCATAGGTGCGTTGCATATCTATCTTGTCTTCTTGCACTGTATCTATCCCCTGTGGTAAACTTCCTCCATCTGTGTGCTGACAAAATCGGCTGCTCAGGAACTGTAACATCCTGGTGATTGACCGTTGAGAGCACGGGACCAAAGAGCCAGAAGGCTCACCCCCGACAAGCCCAACTAGGGTCGAGTACACTACACACAACACCCACAGGGATGTTAGAAAGGCTGTGGTCCAGACCCCCCTCCCCCACCACCCGAACCCACACCCGGATCTCACCATGGGTACTGAAAGAGTTTGCAGAGGCACTTTGCTTGCACTCTCCATAGTGTATGTAGAATTGCACTGGAGACGGGGAGACCTACCAAAGATATGGAAGATCAGGAGAATGTTGGTCCCAATATTATAAAAATGGGCGACAGGGGAAGAGTGCACTGACTACAGGCCAGTGTGCCTTATCGTGTCGTACCATTGGGCCAAGTGGTGAATGGAGAGATGTTTGAGGCATAAAACCTGGTAGCATCCTCTGGAGGGAAAGGGACTTGCGTGACAAATCGCCAACATGGGGTTCATGGGAGAGTAAATCTTGCCGGACTGGCTTAACAGAATTCTACGGACCCGGTGACACAAATGAATGTAAGCAAGAAAGAGAAGGCCTTGGCGGTCCTGCATTTCTTGGATTGTCGGGAACAGCCCTTTGGACCACAGTCTCACGGCATAAGAGGCTTTGTACAATAAGCTGGAGAGACAGGCAGGTTTAGCTGGTAAGTTGCTCCAGTGTATAAGGGGGAGTACCTAGCAATAGGGGAAGCAGAGGAGGTTACTGTGAGGGGTGAGACCTCCGATTGCGTGAAGTCACCCAGTGGAGTCCCACAGGGCTCTGGTAGTCGGTCCTATCTTGGTTCTGATATGTGTAATGATCTCCCGAGGGTATAGACTCATGTTATTCCTCTACATGTTTGCTGACGACGCCAATGATTATAAGAAGGATAAGACAGAGGAGGACAGTTTGAGACCTCAAGAGGGACCTGGATAAGCGGCAGGAATGGTCGAAAAAATGGCTGTTTAGAGTTTAACCCAAGCAAATGTAATGTAATGAAAGGGGTAGGAAGCAGGACACCAAATACAAGGTACCATTTTGGAGAATGCAAATACTTCAAGAGGTCAGAGAGAGAAGGAAAGACCTGGGGGTTGGATTGCATCACGCCAGACCTGTCCCCGTGACGCTCCATATCAACGAGGATAACAATCACATCAGAATATGCCACAGGTTGGCGTCCAACCCAGATATAAGAACGGTCCCTTTAGAAAACTTGTGTAAGGAATCTTCAGGAGAAGCATTATATACCACATATGTCAAGACCAATCCTGGAGCGTGCGGCTCCAGCATGGAGTCCCTATCTATGCAAGCATAAGCCACTAACAACTGGAAAGGTTCAATAGGTTTGGGCCGACCGGAAGACTAGTACCCTAGTTGAGGGGCATGAGCTATGAGTTTAGACTACGGGAATTAAACCGTCACTTCGTTGGAAGACAGAAGAGTTAGGGGGGGACATGATCACCACATTCAAGATTCTCAGGGGAATCGACAGGGTTGATAAAGACAGCTGTTTAACACAAGGGGCACACACTATGGGACACAGGTGGAAAACTGAGTGCCCAAATGGGCCACAGAGGATATTAGAAGAACTTTTTTAGTGTCAAGTGGTTGACAAATGGAATGCATTAGGAGCGATGTGGTGGAGGCTGCCCATACCAGTTTCAAGTGTAGATATGATAGGCCCCAATGGCTCAGGAAAATGTCACCTGTTGATTGACGGGGTGAGAGGCGGACCAAAGAGCCAGAGCTCAACCCTGGCAAGCACAACTAGGAGTACACTAGGGGAGTACCACACACACACACAACACACACACACCCACACACACACACACACCACCGACACACACACACACCCACACACACACCCGTCACATGCTCCCTGGCTACACACCACACACCCGTGCACATGGCTATCACACACACACCACCCGTCACATGCTTCCTGGCTACACACACACACACACCCGTCACATGCTCCCTGGCTACACACCCATACCCGTCACATGCTATCACACAACCACACACCCCTCGGCTACATGCTCCCTGGCTAACACACACCACACACCAGCCACATGCATCCCCCCTGGCCTACACACAACACACCCGTCCCATGCTCCCTGGCTACACACCCACTCGCCACATGCTCCTGGCTACACACACACCCGTCACATGCTCCCTGGTTACTCACACCCCGTCACATGCTCCCCTGGCTAACCCAACCCCCCCCACACACACCCGTCACATGCTCCCTGGCTACACACACACACGTCACATGCTCCCTGCTACACACACACACTCGCCACATGCTCCCTGGCTACACACACACCCCGGCACATGCTCCACTGGGTACCCACACAACCCGTCACACATGCTCCCTTGCTACACACACACCCGTCACATGCCCCTGGCTACACACACACACACAGGCCCCACAATGCTCCCTGGCTACTACACACACCCGTCACATGCTCCCTGCCTACACACATAGCACTGCTTCACATGCTCCCTGGCTGACACACCACACACGTCACATGCTCCCCTTGGCTACACACACCACACTCGTCATCATGCTCCCTGGCCTACAAACACCACACCCGTCAACCATGCTCCTTGGTTACACCACACACACCCAGCTCCCAATGCTCCAAGTGATACAAACACAACAACACCTGGCACATGCTCCCAGATTACACCACACACCCCCGTCACATGCTTCATTAGTTTACATACACACACACCCGTCACATGCGCCCTGGCTACACACACACCCGCCCTACATGCGTCCCTGGCTACACACACACCGTCACGTGCGCCCTGGCTACACACACACCCGTCACATGCTCCCTGGCTACACACACCACCGCCACATGCTCCCTGGCTACGCACACACACACACAGTTGTACAACACCCACACTATTGTACAACACACATACTATTGTACAACACACACACACCCGTCCAATGTCCCTGGGCCTACCACACACACACCCGTCACATGATCCCGGCTACACACACACCCCCGACCATGCTCCATAGTGACACACACAAACCCGTCCACATGCTCCCTGGCTACACACACCACCCATCACATGCTCCCTGGCTACACACACACCCGTCACATGCCCCTGGCTATGCACACACCCGTCACATGCTCCCTGGCTACGCACACGCCTGTCACAGTGTTCCCTTCCCTGGCTACACACACACACACTCGTGACATGCTCCCTGGCCTACACCACACACTCCCGGCTACATGTCCCTGGCTACCACACACACACCCATCACATGCTCCATAGTTACACACACACACCTGCACATGCTCCCTGGCTACAACACACACACTCATCACACATCCTCCCCTGGCTACACACACACCCGCCCACAGCATCCTGGCTACACACACACCTGTCACAATGCTCCCTGGCTACACACACCACCCGCTACATGCTCCCTGGCTACACACAGCCACCCGCCACATGCTCCCTGGCTACACACTCACCCATCACATGCTCCCTGACCTACACACACACCCGTCACATGCTCCCTGGCTAGCACACCTCACACCCGTCACAGTGCTCCCTGGCTACACACTCACACCGTCACATGCGTTCCCTGGCTACACACACACCCGTCACATGCATCCCTGGCTACACACACACCCGTCACATGCTCCCTGGCTACACACTGCGAACATTGGTACCAATGAGCAGAGGGTCCTAGTTGGCATTAACTTGAAACCGGCCATATACTGACAGGTATGTTTGACGACATCTTTATGTCAAGATTACCCTGATGTCCAGACATCTGCAGCCAGCTGAAGGAGGACATTCGAGCAGAATTCTTGGTGTGAGTTTCACTTACGAATGGAGAATGACGGGAAGTTTGCCCTTTCTAGATGTACAGTCATGGAAAAGAGCGGGGGCTTCCACACTGTAGTCTACATTAAGGAAACAATCATAGGAATTTGTTACGACTCTGGGTTCTTTAGATGGAAACCAGAGGTCAACATTGAGCTTATTAACGACAATATGGCAAGGGCGCGCATAGAGAGCTGTAGCTGTTTTGTAATCATCCCTGCCAGAAGTACGAGTATTCGTGTAGCTCACAAAGCACTTAGACTCTTAAACTTGCTGTGGATTAAGTAACATGTTATAAGTTTAACCTACCCCGTAGAATGAGGAAAGTACCAATATGAGGCATAAGGGGAAGATGTTTTAATGTGAATAGCTGTATGATCAATTGGGCTCTTCCCGGAACCACACACACCACGCATGCTGCAGGGCTCGAGACTGAGACGGTCTCCTCTGCTGACTGCTGTGCTGTTCGAACGCGCTCTCCTCCTTCCTCATAATTCTTTTATTCTGTGATTTAGTTGGTTAAGTACTCCAGTACTCATTTTGTGTATATGTCTGGCATACCTATGTCTTCTTATGTGTAGAGTAGTACTACCTGGGGTGTAGTAAAGTATATTTAAGTTTTTTTGTATCTGTTATGCTAACGGGGGGTCCCAGTGTACCACTTGGTCCCCTACCCTAGGCTGCCTCCAGTGTGGTATAGTAGAGCTTTACCCTAACTTGTTTCCAGTGTAAACCTTGTCTCCTGCTTATGTGGACCAAGGCTTTAACGTAACATTTGTGTGGTACGTTAGTATTAAATTGTTATTTTGGGGTGGGATTGTGTATGGGGGGCGTTAAGGGGTTAATAAATACGTAGTATGAGCCGGAGTATCCCGTTTTTCCTGTGTGGTGGAGAACAATAATCTATTCCTAGACTACACGGGTTTATGTAGCCAGCATTTATTACTGTGGATATATTATTTTGGGGGCAGGGCCTTTTGTATTTTCTCCCATATCTTGATACCTCTATTCTACTTACCCTTACCCCTTAATAGTACCAGTTCCCCATAGCACGCCCACTATTTTTATAACAAGTGTTGGCCAGTCCGGGAGAAACTGTATTATTGTAAAAAATTAGATCTTTGAATACCAAAACTAAAAATTCTTGTTTCCACAGTATGGTTGTGTGCTAGCCTAGGGTCCAGCTCAACTGGCGTAGGACATTCATTCCATTGACTGGACACCCAGCTGGATCCCCGCTTCACGATTAAGGTTAGGGTGGCCTTGTGTTAGGGGCCCGTGCAAATTTTTTTTTTTTTTTTTTTTTAATTTTTAATTGTTTTCTGTGGCTAGGAGCTAAATTTTTAGTGATTTCATTTGACATGCAGAGACTGGCAGAGGAGCCTTCATTGGTGGAAATAAAAAAATACTTACCAAGGCTAATTTAGATATTGTTAGGCAAGGGAATTTTGGTCTAGAATTAAATGCCGCAAATAAAAGTGGATCTTGTTGAATGAAATAGTACAACATTTTATCGATGAAGGACTATTGGCAGAGGATACTCCTTTATGCAAGCCTAGACAAACAGAAATTGCAGCTCATACAGAGAGAGAGTTAGCTCTAAAGTTAGCAAGAATAAAATTAGAGGAGCAAAGACTCAAAACCGAGGAGGCTAGAAGTAGAGCAACTGCCCTCAGCACCTCCACCTGCCGAGGATTCAAACCTCAGGCATTATGAGAAGAAGCATAACTTGCCCGAATTTTCAGCAGGTCCGGATCCTGAAAGGTTTTTCAAACCATTTTTCAGAGATTGGCCCTGTCCATGACCTGGCAAAATGAAGAATTCTGAAGGGGGTACGGGTCACTCGGCGGTTGCTCGAGCAGTTGTGCGGGAGTCTCAACTTCGAATGCTAGTCTACCCGCCGGGTCGGGTTTGGCTTCGGCGTCTGTTTTGGTTCCTTCGGGAACGTCCTTTCCGCCTCTCTCGCGATCGTTGGGTCGTCCTCCGTGGTTCTTACGCCGGTTGCTGCGTCACCGGCTTCCTCTTCGGGTTTTTCGGGGTTCGGTGCCTTGGCGCCTCCCCGAGCCTCGCTCGATGTGTTCACGGACGCGTCGTCCCTCGGCTGGGGTTTTGTGACCAGTGCTCACAGGCAGGCCGGGTCGGTGGGGTCCGTCATTCCGTCGGGCTCACAGCACGGTTCGGGAGTTCGCGGCTGTCGGCTCGCCCTCGGAGGGATTCGGGTCGCTCAAGGTTCGACCATTCGCCTCCATTCGGACTGCTCTCGGTGGTCATTGCCTGAACCGCGGAGGTCTCTTCGGTCCTTGCCTCTGTGGGGTTGGTCCCTTCGAGTGGCTCGTCTCCTGGATTCTCGGGGTTTGGCTCTCCGTGCGGTTCACGTCCGGGGAGTGTCCAACGTTCTGGCGGACGGTCTGTCTCGCTTCATTCCCCTTTCACGGAGTGGACGGTCGACGACGCCTCGTTTCGTTGGATCTGCCAGACGTACGGTCTCCCAGATGTGGACCTCTTCGCGTCGGCGTGGTCTCGGCGTCTCCCGATTTATGTGACTCCCTCCCCGACTGCGAGGCGTTCGCGGTGGATGCCTTTCAGCAGGACTGGTCGAGGTGGGGTTACCTGTACCTCTTTCCTCCGGTCCAGCTGTTGCTTCGAGTTCTGGTCAATTGGAGACTTCTCAGGGAGGGTAGTCCTTGTGGCCCCTTGGTGGCCAGCCCAGCCTTGGTTTCCTGTGCTCCTCGCTCGGTGCCCGAACCCGGGCGTTTCCCGCGGCTCCGCCTCTTTCAGAAGGTCGGTCCGGTCCGGTACAGGGCTGGTTCGCTCTTCTCCTCTGCTCTTCGCGTCTGGTCTTTTTGACGCGGGTGTATCACCATTTCTATGGTGATCAGGTGGCTTCATTGATGGTGTCCCACCTGAGAGCTTCGTCTAGGCGGCAGTATGAGGTTTCCTGGCGTTCTTTTCGCCACTTTCTGGCTCTTCGTAGGTTGTCTTTTCTTTCGGATCGGGTTGTTTTGTCCTTTCTTTCTTGGCTTTTTCAGGACCGTCATTTGATGCCTAATACTGTCGCCTCGTATCGTGCGGCGCTGGCGGAGCCGCTCGCGCTTGCTTTTGGGGTGGATGTCACTTCCGCCCCTTTCGCAAGCTTTCTCGTGCTATGTTTCACCTCCGGCCTGCTCATGCGCCTCCTGAGCCGTCCTGGTCCTTGGACCGGTGCTCTCCTATCTTTCCTCCTCTCGTTTTGTGGTGGCCCCTTCGGTTCCTGATTGTTTTTCCAAGGCTTTGTTTTTGTTGGCTTTGGCCTCTGGGGGGGGTAGGGGAGCTTCATGCTCTCCTCCGGCGCAGGGGTTTCTGCTCTTTCGGTCCTGGGGGTAAGTTTGTCCGTTTACAGCCTTCTCCTTCTTTTCTGGCGAAGAACGAGACGGCTGCTTTCGGAGGGGTCCATGGGTCATTGATGCTTGGTTGGTTCGGCCGGGGTGCATCATGTGTTGTGTCCTGTTGCGGCGCTTCGCCGTTACTTGCGCGCTTCGGCCGGTGTGGCTGGGGATGCGCTTTGGGTTGATCCAGTTTCCCTCGTTCCCTGTTCCAGGGCTCGGGTCTCCCAGGTTGTCCGCAGGGTTATTAAATCTAGCCAGCCTGCGGTCTATCCTCGCGCCCATGACGTTAGGAAGTATGCGGCTTTGGCTGCTGTGTTTGGTAATATGTCTTGGGCAAATATTCGGGCGCGTGGTTTTTGGAAATCGAACAGGGTCCTGGCCGCCCGTTATTTGGTGAACGTCCCTGCTCCTCGGCGTTCTTGTGTTGCTTTGGGTCGCAGGTTGCAGCCAGTTGTCTCGACTTCGCGTTGAGGAGTTTGTGGCCGCCGCCTCCCGGGTAAGTCCTCTTTTTCCTTCTCTTTGGGTAATTAGCTCCAGGGAGCCGTAGGGGCTCCCCACAGAAAACCAGCGTTGAATGTAATGAAACGCCATTTTCTGGGTGAGCCCCGGAGGCTCCCTGGCTACCCTCCCTCCCGTCCGGTCGGCGGATTTTTCGCGTTGGTTGAAGCCTAGTTTCCGAACTGAAGGCAGCCGGCGCGGTGAGGTCCGGGGCCCCCCCCCTCCCCTCCCGGGGAGGGGAGGGCTGCGCGGACAACCGGCGCGGCAGTAAAGTGATTGTTTGATTGTTTTCCTTGTGATTGTAGGGAGTTTTTCTACCTTTCTGTTCGGTTTGTGTAGTTTTCTACCATGTGGGGTTTGTTTTGTTACGCCTACCTTTCTGGGTGCCTAACCCGGTCGATGGCAGATAAGGAAAACCCCCAACTATATGGGGTTTTCCAGGGCCATTGCTCCCTGAAACCTCTCTGAAGGGGCCAGGTTCTGGCGCTGGTCCCTGGTAGGTCTGAACTCCATAGCTAGTGTCCCGGTCTAACATAACATACATTAGCCCGATAAGCTCCAGGGAGCCTCCGGGGCTCACCCAGAAAATGGCGTTTCATTACATTCAACGCTGGTTTTTTGGGGGAGAGATTACCATTCTGGGTGCCTGACCCGATCAATGGCAGACATAGAATGCTTTCAAACACATGGGGGGTTTCTACAGGCCATTGCTCCTCGTGCCTCTCTGAGGGGGGGGGGGCCAGGTTCTGGCTCGAACAACCGAATGATATTCTCACTGTACAGTAATTAACTTGGATCATATGGATACTTCTAACACAAACACATACTGATGCCGGACTCAACCGTGGCTTTCACAAACGATCCTCTCTTAATTTTTCATTTGTATGTTCCACTGAACAATTTGTACTGAACATAAATTGTTCAGACCATTCAGGAATTTGTTAGTGAGGAACTACTGTATTCTAATGCTCCATTCATAAGTACTGTATTTCTTTCACACAGTAACACTTTTATTATATCTTTTGTCAAATGAATGTTGTTTGTAAACTTTCTTTTAAGGGGCTAGTTAAGTATAATGAATTGTTAAATATGATATCCTTTGTAATCTCTTGTATGAACTGTTTATATTAACAAATTAATGTTTGCAACTTATATTTCAGGAAGTTGTATTGAGAGTGTGAATGAAGAAGCAGTGCAGGTGGCAAGTGTATTAAGTGTTCCGGCCAGTATTATAAGCCATTGCCTCTCCAAGCATTATGTCCGCATTATCCGGCCTCCTTAGATTTTCAGTGCTGGCTTGCAACGTTAGCCTCGCTCTCTCAACAACTTACTGCACCATTTGATCTGGAAGTATGTGGAATTTTGATATCCCTCATTTAAATTTAAAAATCAAATTTATACGTTATTATGTTCTTTATGATCTTGTGTTTTAGATGCAACAAAACACATGCCCCCAAACATTGAGTTACTTTTCTGGGAGCACCTTCTCAGTATCTTGCCTAGCTACAGTACAGTAGTGGCCAAGTTTTAGAGATCACACCATGTCTCTCTCACCCACTTGAGCCTACTGGGAGCCATGACCAATCTGGCTGTAAGCTTGGGGATCACAGGTCACCCAAAAATCATCAAAAACCCCAAAGAAATTAATTAAATGTTCCCAAAACAGGCAGCTGGTTTTAGGCAACAAGAAACTCTTGAGGAAAAGTAGCAAACAATTGTCACTGCAGGAAAGCTCTCCCCCCCCCCTCCTTCCCAACCACTTGGGCTGGACGGTAGAGCGACTGTCTCGCTTCATGAAGGCCAGCATTCAATCCCTGACCATCTAAGTGGTTGGGCACCATTCCCATCTCAAATCCTTATCCTGACACCTTCCAAGTGCTATATAGTCATAATAGTTTGGTGCTTCCTCCTGATAGATCCCTTCCCCTTCCTTCTCTTCCTCCTGTGATATGTTCACTTACCACCAGGTGGCAGCCCAGGCAACCCAGGGTCATTGCCAACCAGTCACCTCATTCAAAAGCCTGATAATACCATGCATCACACACCTCTGCTAGGCCCACTGTTATCTAATGTTTGCATTTTCTCCTCTACAAGCTGACTGTTCTTAAGCTGTCTTGCATTTGAGTACTATTGTGTCACTCAGCTGGATGCCTGAACTTCACTTTTTCCTAACCACGTCTGCTTGCGGTGGCACCAATTTGCATTTCGCTAACAGCCCAGAGATTACTAGACTCATAAAAACATCTAGAGCAACAATTCACAGCTCAAGGTGTCAGTTTCCACTTGCTAATTTTTTGTTTGTTTGTTTCAAACAAACAGTTTCCAGTTTCCAATTGCCTGCAACTGGACATCTAATGAACCATGCCGGATTATTGGTCATGTCTCCTCACCTGCGTATGGGCTGGGAGTGAGAGTCAATTCTTATAAATTTTTTATCTTCTTATATTATTAAATTCCAGTCTCTGATCACGGGAAACTAAAAAAAAAAACATCGTTGAATGTAATGAAACGCCATTTTCTGGGTGAGCCTTGGAGGCTCCCTGGAGCTTATTGAGCTAATGTATGTTATATTAGACCGGGACATTAGCTATGGAGTTTAGACCTACCAGAGACCATGAGCCAGAACCTGGCCCCTTAACTCTTCCGCTGCTAAGGCGTCCTGAGGAAATTTACACCTCTGTGTCCAAGAAAAAAAAATCTAAAAAATTATTTCGTCTTCTAAAAATGTTAATTTGTGTTCTCTGAGCACGGGAAAAAATATAAAAAAATCATAGGTGACATATTTTGGCCGCAATAGGCCGAGGAAGTCTGGCAAAATGTGGGCGTTGACAGAGCGGTCGTCAGTGACGGTCAACGTCACCCGAGCTGACATGTGGGAGTTGCTACAAAGATATTATTCCTTAATTATTTCAATGTCTCTGATTGATTTTTTCTTAGTTTTTTGCAGTAATATTATTCAATAGTGTGTAGTGTGATAGATTTATATAATAAAATGAGTGAATCATCGCTATACTCAAAAGTATGGTGTGCATATTAGTGATTCAATTATTATGTTCATAAAACAATTAACAAATAGTTTTGCTGTTATTACACTCTATACACAGGTTATATATAAGTATCTGCATGTTTTTTTCACCATAATGAACCACAAAGTTGGTATTATGAGTCAAAAAGCAATGAGAAGTGACCATCACACACTAGCCAGCCACTCATTGCCACTCCCTCAACAACGCCTTACTCGGCCACTTTCACCACCCATCATCCTGTTTTATTATTTTATTCACTATATACAGACGTTATATATAAGTATCTACATGTTTTGTTCACCACAACTTATGTGAGAAATCTTTAAAGAATTCTGACAAAGAAAGGGATCTAGGGGTGGTTCTAGATAGAAAACTGTCACCTGAAGACCACATTTAGAACATTGTGCGAGGAGCCTATGCCACGCTTTCTAACCTCAGAATTGCTTTTAAATACATGGAAGGAGAAATACTAAAGAAATTGTTCACGACTTTTATTAGACCAAAGCTAGAATATGCAGCGGTTGTATGGTGCCCATATCTTAAGAAGCACATCAACAAACTGGAAAAGGTGCAACGACATGCCACTAAGTGGCTCCCAGAACTGAAGGACAAGAGCTACGAGGAGAGGTTAGAGGCATTAAATATGTAAAAACTAGAAGATAGAAGAAAAAGAGGCGATATGATCGCTACGTTCAAAATAGTAACAGGAATCGATAAAATTGATAGGGAAGAATTCCTGAGATCCGGAACTTCAAGAACAAAAGGTCATAGATTTAAACTAACAAAACAATGCTGCCGGAGAAATATACAAAAATTCACTTTTGTAAATAGA
>WNGS01003706.1:19038-34705 GCA_020271785.1 Procambarus virginalis
GACATCTAGGTGAGCACATAAACTATGCCTATAAACTTACTGTTTATAGACATAGATGATCACCTAGATAACCTAGATGTGCTCACCTAGATGTGCTCACCTAGACGTGATCACATATCATACTACGGTCGTGTGTAGTGATTATTTAGTGTCAGAGTGGTTGACAAATGGAATGTATTAGGCAGTGATGTGGTGGAGGCAGACTCCTATACACAGTTTCAAGTGTAGATATGATAGAGCCCAATAGGCTCAGGAACCTGTACACTACCGCAAGCACAAGTAGGTGAGTACCTTCATGTGCTCATTTAGCTGTTCTCACTCTAATAATTAGTCTTTCATCTTGTTTATTACTTAAGTATTACTGATACCTTAAGCTGATTGTTAAATGTTCATGTTTGTTTTAGTAATGATCGCGAGGTAGGAACCCCAGTTGTAAGGTTAGAGAAGACAGGTATACATCAGGTATACTCCGGGACCAAAGAGCCAAAGCTCAACTCCCGCAAGCACAATTAGGTGAGTACATCAGTATATATGACTAATAGATTACGTTAAGATTTTTCTTTTAGTTAGCATACACGAATGCATATGCACATGTTGTGAGTTTTGCAACATATATGAATGGCGTTTTGTGAGTGTTGCAACACAGAAATGAGGTGTTGTGAGTGTTGCAACACTCACACTACGTTGTTGCTGTGTTGCAACACTCACAACACGTTGTTGCTGTGTTGCAACACTCACAAAACGTTGTTGCTGTGTTGCAACACTCACACTACGTTGTTGCTGTGTTGCAACACTCACACTACGTTGTTGCTGTGTTGCAACCCTCACACTACGTTGTTGCTGTGTTGCATCACTCACACTACGTTGTTGCTGTGTTGCAACACTCACAACACGTTGTTGCTGTGTTGCAACACTCACAACACGTTGTTGCTGTGTTGCAACACCCACACTACGTTGTTGCTGTGTTGCAACACTCACACTACGTTGTTGCTGTGTTGCAACACCCACACTACGTTGTTGCTGTGTTGCAACACTCACACTACGTTGTTGCTGTGTTGCAACACCCACACTACGTTGTTGCTGTGTTGCAACACCCACACTACGTTGTTGGTGTGTTGTAACACTCACAACACGTTGTTGCTGTGTTGCGACACTCACACTACGTTGTTACTGTGTTGCAACACTCACACTCGTTGTTGCTGTGTTGTAACACTCACACCACGTTGTTGCTGTGTTGCAACACTCACACTACGTTGTTGCTGTGTTGCAACACTCACACTACGTTGTTGCTGTGTTGTAACACTCACAACACGTTGTTGCTGTGTTGCAACACTCACACTACGTTGTTGCTGTGTTGCAACACTCACAACACGTTGTTGCTGTGTTGCAACACTCACACTACGTTGTTGCTGTGTTGCAACACTCACCCCAAGTTTTAACTGTTTCGTAATGCTATAATAATAACAAATTATATAATATATATAAAAGTTACTAGAATTCGTAAATATAACGTGATTGAATTTTTCAAATTTGATTAAAAAGATGAAAAAGTTTTAGATTAAAACTAAAGTTTTATCTGCGTAATATATGGACAAACGGAAGCTAACATGTCATATATAGAGTTGTAACTGGTGGCCGCGTGAACACCGGGTCCGACCTCCCAGTCTGGCCACGACTGTTGTAACTGGTGAGGGCGTGAACACCGGGTCCGACCTCCCAGTCTGGCCACGACTGTTGTAACTGGTGACCGCGTGAACACCGGGTCCGACCTCCCAGTCTGGCCACGACTGTTGTAACTGGTGACCGCGTGAACACCGGGTCCGACCTCCCAGTCTGGCCACGACTGTTGTAACTGGTGAGGGCGTGAACACCGGGTCCGACCTCCCAGTCTGGCCACGACTGTTGTAACTGGTGAGGGCGTGAACACCGGGTCCTCCCAGTCTGGCCACGACTGTTGTAACTGGTGAGGGCGTGAACACCGGGTCCTCCCAGTCTGGCCACGACTGTTGTAACTGGTGAGGGCGTGAACACCGGGTCCGACCTCCCAGTCTGGCCACGACTGTTGTAACTGGTGAGGGCGTGAACACCGGGTCCTCCCAGTCTGGCCACGACTGTTGTAACTGGTGAGGGCGTGAACACCGGGTCCGACCTCCCAGTCTGGCCACGACTGTTGTAACTGGTGAGGGCGTGAACACCGGGTCCTCCCAGTCTGGCCACGACTGTTGTAACTGGTGAGGGCGTGAACACCGGGTCCGACCTCCCAGTCTGGCCACGACTGTTGTAACTGGTGAGGGCGTGAACACCGGGTCCGACCTCCCAGTCTGGCCACGACGCTTCCTGCTTAATGAAGAACTCAACAGTCATACATTCATCCACTTCATCATACATCATCAACTGACAATTGAGAAGCAAAAATACACGAGGACAAACTATAAGAAAAATATGTAAGGTAAGGCAAGGTAATTATGAGGTGAAAGCGCTAGGCCAGTAAGGTTATATATCACTTGGAAGGGTCATTAAGATGAGCTGGGATGTGAGGACGGAGTGAAGGAACGCTGCCCAACTACTTCCACTTTGGGAACCGAACAAAAACATATTTTATAAACATCAGGGATCTGAATATATTTAATCAAAGGAAACTACACAGTTGTTCTCTGGAATTCTATAAGGTATATCAAGGTATATAAGGTATATCAAGAAGATAACCCTGATGTTACTAAGATTAACCTCCCTTAGCCAACTCCATCGGCTCTAGTGCTTTAGGACACCAACAATGTCACAAACACTAGCCCCCACAGCCAATGTACTGACAACCCAACACAACACATACACAAGCAAACGACACATACACATATGTCAACCCATGGTGGACAGGCCACCGAACTTTCAATCCTCCTCTCTCTCTACACCCGCATCCTCTTCCTGAATTTCATCTCCCCATCCCCCTACCTCCCCCATCCTTTCCAAGCCCTTTGGACATCAAAGCTGAAAAGCATGTACTTCTGAAAGCGACCTTGATGAGTCTGTGTCAAGTACACAAGATCCTCAACTCCGATTTAAACTTCCATGGTGAGTTCGTCTGACTCCATGGATTCCACGGTAATATCAGCAAGCTCCAACGACCAGGAGGACTAAAGATCCTGCAATGGATTGTTCAAGGGCTGCACACAAAATTGCAACACTGGCAATGCATAGCAGCATCCAAAGGCATAGCCATCTTGATATTATAGGAGAGCTTGCTTCTAGTTGGATTAGAACCTAAAATCTGCTTCGAGTTAGATTAGAACCTAAAATCTCAGGCTATCGAGGAATCTTCCTTCCATGGGTCAACGGGCAATCCAAGGAATGTGCCATCTATGTGAAATGTGAGCTGATCTCCAAGCCCATAACCAGCCCACCCGATTGTGGAGCAGAGACAAAGGTAATGGGAGTATCCATTGAGCTAAGACACGACAAACGTGAAGTGTTTAATGTTTACAGGTCTTCACGTGCTGAGATGGATCTCTCGGTCTTATTTGGACACGCCACCTCAAACACAATAATTTGTGGTGATTTCAATGCCCATCAGTAAGTACTTTATTCATAATGATGTGCTGCCCGAAATCTTAGCTAAGTATCCAAAATTTGCTTACTGTAGGTAATGCATGCACATGACTGTAAAGCTGCCGCCCAGTTGGGTGGGTGTGGAGCACATGACTGTAAAGCTGCCGCCAAGTTGGGTGAGCATGAAACATGACTGCAAAGCTGCCGCCCAGTTGGGTAGGTGTTGAACATGACTGTAAAGCTGCCGCCCAAAATCAAATCAAAATCAAAATCAAAATGTTTATTTAGGTAAGGTACATACATACATACAAGTGATTGTACAGAGAGATGGAGTTATAGATAGGGCTAGTACATACAATGCCTAAAGCCACTATTACGCAAAGCATTTCGGGCAAGAAAAACATAAATGATTAAGGCTTAAGACTAATTGAGCATAAGGAATAAAATGAGTTGAGAAAAAAAAACAGTTAAGAAGGGGGGTAACATCTTCTTGAGATCTTATCTTGAGATGATTTCGGGGCTTAGCATCCCCACGGCCCGGTCCTCGACCACGCCTTTTTTGTCACACCCCCCCAGGAAGCAGCCCGTAGCAGCTGTCTAACTCCCAGGTACCTATTTACTGTTAAGTAACATGGCAGAAAAAGCAGCACAAATACAATTCGGTCGACAAAACAGCGTCATTTAAAACAAAAACAGACATTGGTTGACAATAGAGGGGTAAGGTAGGTTACAGGGAATTTATTAGGTATAGCTTCGTTTTTCTCTTAAACTGGTTGAGAGAGGTACAGTCTTTAACATGGTTGGGAAGGTCATTCCACATTCTGGGTCCCTTGATTTGTAAAGCATTTCTAGTTTGATTAAGTCGTACTCTAGGAATATCAAAACTGTATTTATTTCTGGTGTGGTGCTTATGGGTTCTGTTACAGCTTTCAATGAAGCTTTTGAGGTCAGGATTGGCATTACAGTTCAGCGTTTTATATATGTATAACACACATGAGAGAATGTGTGACAACGCAAAGTTGGGTGAGTGTGGAACATGACTGTAAAGCTGCTGCCCATGCCGCCCAATTAAGTCACATGGTGTCAGTGTACCATAAGAGAGTGTGCCTGTAAGACACATGGTGGTGATGTACCATGGGAGAGTGTGCCTGTAAGACACATGGTGGTGATGTACCATGGGAGAGTGTGCCTGTAAGACACATGGTGGTGATGTACCATGGGAGAGTGTGCCTGCAAGATACACGGTGGTGGTGTACCATGGGAGAGTGTGCCTGTAAGACACATAGTGGTGATGTACCATGGGAGAGTGTGCCTGTAAGACACATGGTGTTGATGTACCATGGGAGAGTGTGCCTGTAAGACACACGGTGGTGGTGTACCATGGGAGAGTGTGCCTGTAAGACACATAGTGGTGATGTACCATGGGAGAGTGTGCCTGTAAGACACATGATAGTGATGTACCATGGGAGAGTGTGCCTGTAAGACACATGGTGGTGATGTACTATGGAAGAGTGTGCCTGTAAGACACATGGTGGTGATGTACCATGGGAGAGTGTGCCTGTAAGACACATGGTGGTGATGTACCATGGGAGAGTGTGCCTGCAAGACACACGGTGGTGGTGTACCATGGGAGAGTGTGCCTGCAAGACACACGGTGGTGGTGTACCATGGGAGAGTATGCCTGTAAGACACATAGTGGTGATGTACCATGGGAGAGTGTGCCTGTAAGACACATGGTGTTGATGTACCATGGGAGAGTGTGCCTGCAAGACACACGGTGGTGGTGTACCATGGGAGAGTGTGCCTGTAAGACACATAGTGGTGATGTACCATGGGAGAGTGTGCCTGTAAGACACATGGTAGTGATGTACCATGGGAGAGTGTGCCTGTAAGACACATGGTGGTGGTGATGTACCATGGAAGAGTGTGCCTGTAAGACACATGGTGGTGGTGTACTATGGGAGAGTGTGCCTGTAAGACACATAGTGGTGATGTACCATGGGAGAGTGTGCCTGTAAGACACATGGTAGTGATGTACCATGGGAGTATGTGCCTGTAAGACACATGGTGGTGATGCACAATGGGAGAGTGTGCCTGTACAACACATGAAGTTGATGTACCATGGGAGAGTGTGCAAGTAAGACACATGGGGGTGATGTACCATGCGAGAGTGCGCCTGTAAGACATAGCGGTGATGTACCATGGGAGAGTGAGCCTGTAAGACACATAGTAGTGATGTACCATGCGAGAGTGTGCCTGTAAGACACATGGTGGTGATGTTCCATGGGAGAGTGTACCTGTATGACACATGGTGGTGATGTACCATGGAAGAGTGTGCCTGTAAGACACTTTGTGGTGATGTACTATGGGAGAATGTGCCTATACAACACATAGTGGTGATGTACCATGGGAGAGTGTGCCAGTAAGACACATGGTGGTGATGTACCATGGAAGAGTGTGCCTGTAAGACATACAGTGGTGAAGTACCTTGGGAGAATGTTCCTGTAAGACACATGTTGGTGATATACCATGGGAGAGTGTGCCTGTACAACACATTGTGATGATGTACCATGGAAGAGTGTACCTGTAAGACACTTGGTGGTGATGTACCATGGGAGAGTGGGCCTGTAAGACACATGGTGGTGATGTACCATGGGAGAGTGTGCCTGTAAGACACATGGTGGTGATGTACCATGGGAGAGTGTGCCTGTAAGACAAATGGTGGTGATGTACCATGGGAGAGTGTGCCTGTAAGACACATGGTGGTTATGTACCTTGGGAGAGTGTTCCTGTAAGACACATTGTGGTTATGTACCATGGGAGAGTGTGCCTGTAAGACACATTGTGGTGGTGTACCATGGGAGAGTGTGCCTGTAAGACACAAGAAGGTGATGTACCATGGGAGAGTGCCCCTGTAAGACACATGGTGGTGATGTACCATGGGAGAGTGTGCCAGTAAGATACATGGTGGTGATGTACCATGGGAGAGTGTGCCAGTAAGACACATGGTGGTGATGTACCATGGGAGAGTGTACCTGTAAGACACATGGTGGTGATGTACCATGGGAGAGTGTGCCTGTAAGACACAAGAAGGTGATGTACCATGGGAGAGTGCCCCTGTAAGACACATGGGGGAGATGTGTAGTGGGAGAGTGCGCCTGTAAGACATAGTAGGGGTGAGCCATGGGAGAGTGTGCCTGTAAGACACATGGTGGTGATGCACCATGGGAGAGTGTGCCTGTAAGACACATGGGGGTGATGTACCATGGGGGAGCATGCTGTAAGAGACATGGGGTGATGTGCAATGGGAGAGTGTGCCTGTAAGTCATAGTGGTGATGTACCATGGGAGAGTGTGCCTGTAAGACACTTGGCGGTGATGCACCATGGGAGAATGTGCCTGTACAACACATGGTGGTGATGTACCATGGGAGAGTGTGCCTGTAAGACACATTGTGGTGATGTACGATGGGAGAGTGTGCCTGTAAGACACTTGGCGGTGATGTACCATGGGAGAGTGTGCCTGTACAACACATGTTGGTGATGTACCATGGGAGAGTGTTCCTGTAAGACACATTGTGGTGATGTACCGTGGGAGAGTGTGCCTGTAAGACACATTGTGGTGATGTACCGTGCGAGAGTGTGCCTGTAAGACATTTGGTGGTGATGTACCATGGGAGAATGTGCCTGTGCAACACATGGTGGTGATGTACCATGAGAGAATGTGCCTGTAAGACACATGGTGGTGATGTACCATGAGAGAGTGTGCCTGTAAGACACATGGTGGTGATGTACCATGGGAGAGTATGCTGTAAGACACATGCTGGTGATGTACCATGGGAGAGTATGCCTGCAAGACACATTGTGGTGATGTACCATGGGAGAGTGTGCCTGTAAGACACATTGTGGTGATGTTCCATGGAAGAGTGTGCCTGTAAGACACATGGTGGTTATGTACCATGGGAGAGTGTGCCTGTAAGACACATTGTGGTGATGTACCATGGAAGAGTGTGCTTGTAAGACACATGGTGGTTATGTACCATGGGAGAGTATGCTGTAAGACACATGGTGGTGATGTACCATGGGAGAGTATGCCTGCAAGACACATTGTGGTGATGTACCATGGGAGAGTGTGCCTGTAAGACACATTGTGGTGATGTTCCATGGAAGAGTGTGCCTGTAAGACACATGGTGGTTATGTACCATGGGAGAGTGTGCCTGTAAGACACATTGTGGTGATGTACCATGGAAGAGTGTGCTTGTAAGACACATGGTGGTTATGTACCATGGGAGAGTGTGCCTGTATGACACATGGTGGTGATGTACCATGCGAGAGTGGGCCTGTAAGACACATTGTGATGATGTACCATGGGAGAGTGAGCCTGTATGGCAAATGGTGGTGATGTACCATGGGAGAGAGTGCCTGTAAGACACATGGTTGTGATGAACCATGGGAGAGTGTGCCTGTAAGACACATGGTGATGATGTACCATGGGAGAGTGTGCCTGTAAGACACATGGTTGTGATGAACCATGGGAGAGTGTGCCTGTAAGATACATGGTGATGATGTACCATGGGAGAGTGTGCCTGTAAGACACATGGTGGTGGTGTACCATGGGAGACTGTGCCATTAAGACACATGGTGGTGATGTACCATGGGAGAGTATGCCTGCAAGATACATTGTGATGATGTACCATGGGAGTGTGTGCCTGTAAGACATATGTTGGTGAAGTACCTTGGGAGAATGTGCCTGTAAGACACATGGTGATGTACCATGGGAGAGTGTTCCTGTAAGACACATGGTGGTTATGTACCATGGGAGAGAGTGCCTGTAGGACACATGTTGGTGATGTACCATGGGAGAGTGTGCCAGTAAGACACATAGTGTTGATGTACAATGGGAGAGTGTGCCTGTAAGATACATGGTGGTGATGTACCATTGAAGAGTGTACCAGTAAGACACATGGTGGTGATGTACCATGGGAGAGTGTGCCTGTAAGACACATTGGGGTGATGTGCAATGAGAGAGTGCGCCTGTAAGACACAGTGTGGATGGACCATGGGAGAGTATGCCTGTAAGGCACATGGTGGTGATGTACCATGGGAGAGTGTGCCTGTAAGACACATGTGGGGTTATGTGCAATGGGAGAGCGCACCTGCAAGACATAGTAGGGATGTACCATGGGAGAATATGCCTGTAACACACATGGTGGTGATGAACCATGGGAGAGTGTGCCTGTAAGACACATTGTGATGATGTACCATGGGAGAGTATGCTTGTATAACACATGGTGGTGGTGTACTATGGGAGAGTGTGCCTGTAAGACACATGGTGGTGATGTACCATGGGAAAGTGTGCCTGTAAGACACATGGTGGTGGTGTACTATGGGAGAGTGTGCCTGCAAGACTCATGGTGGTGATGAACCATGGGAGAGTGTGCCTATAAGACACATGGTGGTGATGTACCATGGGAGAATGTGTCTGTAAAGCACATGGTGGTGATGTACTATGGGAGAGTCTGCCTGTAAGACACATGGTGGTGATGTACCATGGGAGAGTGTGCCTGTAAGACACATGGTGGTGATGTACCATGGGAGAGTGTGCCTGTATGACACATGGTGGTGATGTACCATGTGAGAGTGGGCCTGTAACACACATTGTGATGATGTACCATGGGAGAGTGTGCCTGTAAGACACATGGTGGTGGTGTACAATGGGAGAGTGTGCCATTAAGACACATGGTGGTGATGTACCACGGGAGAGTGTGCCTGTAAGACACATGGTGGTGATGTACCATGGAAGAGTGTGCCTGTAAGAAACATTGTTATGATGTACCATGGGAGTGTGTGCCTGTAAGACACATGTTGGTGATGTGCCATGGGAGAGTGTGCCTGTAAGACACATTATGATGATGTACCATGGGAGAGTGTGCCTGTAAGACACATGGTGGTTATGTACCATGGGAGAGAGTGCCTGTAGGACACATGGTGGTGATGTACCATGGGAGAGTGTGCCAGTAAGACACATAGTGGTGATGTACCATGGGAGAGTGTGCCCGTAAGATACATAGTGGTGATGTACCATGGAAGAGTGTGCCTGTAAGACACATGGTGGTGATGTACCACGGGAGAGTGTGCCTGTAAGACACATGGTGGTGATGTACCATGGGAGAGTGTGCCTGTAAGACACATGGTGGTGATGTACCATGGGAAAGTGTGCCTGTAAGACACATGGTGGTGATGTACCACGGGAGAGTGTGCCTGTAAGACACATGGTGGTGATGTACCATGGGAGAGTGTGCCTGTAAGACACATGGTGGTGATGTACCACGGGAGAGTGTGCCTGTAAGACACATGGTGGTGATGTACCACGGGAGAGTGTGCCTGTAAGACACATGGTGGTGATGTACCATGGGAGAGTGTGCCTGTAAGACACATGGTGGTGATGTACCATGGGAGAGTGTGCCTGTAAGACACATGTGGGGTTATGTGCAATGGGAGAGTGCGCCTGCAAGACATAGTATTTATTTATTTATTTTATTTATTTATTTATATACAAGAAGGTACATTGGGAATGTGAGAATATATAATATGGTAATTACAATCTTGTAATGCCACTAGTACGCGCAGCGTTTCGGGCAGGTCCTTAATCTAAGAAAATTTTAAGTAGGTAAATACCAGCAAATTTATAAAAAAAAAATGATAACAGTTACATGGCAAGAAAAAAAAAGATGAGAGAAAATTGTAGGTACAGTATAATAAAGCACTTAGGTAGCTAAGATTGATTGCAATGACAGCTTGAATGGTAGTTGACAAAAATTGGTAGGCACAATACAGCATATGGCTAGCACATAAAGGAAGACAGCAATGAACACAATGATAGGGTTGTTAGGGTTAAATACATAAGAATTAGGAGATTGGGTAACACTAGGTACAGAGCAAAAATAAAGTTCAGTGTAGGAAACTAAGAAGATGAAATTAAGTACTTTTTGGTTTTGCTTTTGAATAAGGCAAAAGTTTTACAGTTTTTCAATTCACTAGGGAGTGAGTTCCATAGACTAGGTCCCTTAATTTGCATAGAGTGTTTACACAGATTAAGTTTGACCCTGGGGATATCAAAGAGATATTTATTTCTGGTGTGGTGATAATGGGTCCTATTACATCTGTCCAGAGAGAGTTTCAGAGCATGGTTTGCATTTAAGAACAGGGTTTTGTAAATGTAGTTGACACAAGAGAATGTGTGGAGGGAGTTAATATTTAGCAAGTTTAGGGATTTAAACAAGGGAGCTGAGTGTTGTCTGAAAGCAGAGTTAGTTATTAGTCTGATAGCAGATTTTTGCTGGGTGATGATGGGC
Source organism: Procambarus virginalis (assembly GCA_020271785.1). Lineage (NCBI taxonomy): Eukaryota > Metazoa > Arthropoda > Malacostraca > Decapoda > Cambaridae > Procambarus > Procambarus virginalis. The sequence continues at coordinate 29,936 of WNGS01003706.1, forward strand.
TTAAGGTGGTTTGCAGTGGTAGACCCCCATGCACAGATACCATAATTAAGATAGGGGTAGATTAGTGCATAATAGAGAGAGAGGAGAGCAGAGTTAGGAACATAATATCTGATTTTGGAGAGTATACCAACTGTCTTAGAGACTTTCTTAGTTATGTGTTGAATGTGGGTGCTGAAGTTGAGTCTCTTGTCTAGGAATAGGCCAAGAAACTTGCCATCATTTTTATTACTGATGTTAATGTTGTCTATCTGTAGCTGAATTGCATTTGATGATTTGCTTCCAAATAAGATGTAGTAAGTCTTTTCGATGTTTAATGTTAGTTTGTTAGTTGACATCCATAAGTGGACTTTTTTTAATTCATTATTCACAACATTATTTAGTGTATGTGGGTTGAGGTCTGAATAGATAAGAGTAGTATCGTCAGCAAACAATATAGGTTTGAGAATATTAGAGACATTAGGCAGATCGTTTATATATATAAGAAATAGAAGAGGTCCTAAGATACTGCCCTGTGGCACTCCAACGGTAATTGGTAGAGTGGAAGAAGTTGTATCATTGATGGTTACATATTGGTGTCTGTCACTAAGATAGGATCGGATGTAGTCAAGGGCAAGGCCTCGGATTCCATAATGCTGGAGTTTAAGTAAGAGGTAGTTGTGATTAACAGTATCAAAGGCTTTTCTTAGGTCAATGAAGAGTCCAATCGGAAACTCATTTTTGTCAAGGGCTGAGTAGATTACGTCAAGGAGACTAATGATTGCATCGTTGGTGCTCTTTTGGGACCGGAAGCCAAACTGGCAGGGGCTGAGTATGTCGAATTTTACGAGGTAGGAATAGAGCTGTTTGTAAATAATTTTTTCAAATATTTTTGATAGAATGGGTAGATTTGATATTGGTCTATAATTGTTTATGTCCGCCGGATTGCCTCCTTTATGGACTGGCGTTACTCTTGCTTTTTTGAGGATATCAGGGAAGGTGTGACACTCTATAGATTTGTTGAACAGTAGGGCTATGGGTGGGGCAAGGGCATGGGAGGCTCTCTTGTATACAATGGACGGAATTTCACTGGTGTTCCCTGCCTTGGTTTTTAGAGAGTGTATGATGGACACAACATCTGCCGGGCTGATTGGTGAAAGGAGAAGAGAGTTTGGATAGCTGCCTGAGAGATATGTGTTAATATGTGTCTGAGTCTGTGGGATTTTACTGGCAAGATTAGCACCAACCGATGAAAAGAAACTATTAAATTCATTTGCCATTTCTAAATCAGTTGACGGTATATCCCCATCCTTGTAGAGTTTTATTTGGTTATGTGAGTGTTGTTTAGTTCCTAGGATACTAGAGATGGTTTTCCAAGTGCTTTTCATGTTGCCTTTTGCTTCATTGAATCTATTCACATAATATGCAAGTTTTGCCTTTCTTATGATACTGGTAAGCATTGATGAGTACCTTTTAGCTACTTCCTTTGAAACTAGGCCAATCCTAAGTTTCTTTTCATATTCATGTTTCTTGTTGATTGAGTTGAGAATGCCACTTGTGAGCCATGGATTGTTTAATCTTTTGTCAGTTACTTGCTTGGTAAGAAGGGGACAATGAAGGTTGTAGAGGCTTAGAGTTTTGGAGAGGAAGAGGTTAGCTAATGAATTTATATCCTGGGTATTATTGAATTCAGAATCCCAGTTAATATTGTGAAGTGCATCTGTAAGATTGCCTAAAGCTGATTCACTGTGTAGCCTAAATGAAAGTTTCTTGCTTTTTGGTGGTGTTATGTCCATGTTCGCTATGAGAAAGGTAGGATAGTGGTCAGTTGTTCTGTCGTAGATTATACCAGATACAAGGGGAGCTGTTATGTTTGTCCATATGTGGTCCAAGGTAGTGGCTGATGTTTGAGTGACTCGGGTAGGTTTGGTGATTGTGGGGATTAGCATACAGGAGTTCATGCTGTTAAGGAAATAGTCAACTTGAGAGCAATTTTGTTGACCCAGGTCAATATTAAAGTCTCCTCCCAGAATGATGTGGTTTTTGTTGAGATTGTTGTTATAATAAGATTCCTTAGGTTGTCTGAGAAAGAAGCTATGTTAGTATTGGGAAATCTATAGATGGCTCCAATAGTCAAAGAGGATTTAAGGGATTTAATTGTAAACTGAGCAAAAGTATATTCACAGTAGTCATCTCTGTCACTAATAACACTGTTGCAGATAAATGTATCTCGGTAATATATAGCTGTGCCACCACCTTTTTTATTAGGCCTACAGTTATGAATGGCTTTATAACCAGCTAAGTTGTAGAGTTGGGTATAGTCTTTATTTAGCCAAGTTTCTGTTAAAATAATGAACGATAAGTTAGTACCTAGTGCTGTGAGTAATGCATTTAAATCGTCAAAATGTTTACCAAGTGATCTAACATTTTGGTTGTAAACTGATAAACAGGTGGTATTTTGGAGTTTGTTTTTAGCCTGGTGTGCTGTGAAATACTTGCAATAATGATGATCAATGTGCTGGTTGGTGTAGATATGAGACAGAAGATTTTGATCAGGATCAATATCAGTGTGCATAGAGATGCAGAGGGATCACGATACAAGATACACGATATAGCAAAACACAAGAATAAAAGCAAATACAATAAAATAGTAACAATTAAAAACAAAAAATCAGTAGAGACTGATAATGTAAAAGTAAAATAAAAAATAATATAAGTGTAAAAATAAAAATATTAAGAAAATAATAATCATAAAGTAAATGATCTTGAAGATAATTAGCTTAGTAATGGTTAATTAAAATCCTATAATTGGTATGAACCTAAGAAAACAGAGTGAGCTCAAATAGATAATTCCGAGAAAAAAAGATGACATGTAAATCTAAGTAAAACTTGAAATTTACTCTAATATAAATCTAAGTGTAAAAATAAACAGGGTGAGAGTATATTAATGTGGAAGATTTTACTATGATACTGAGGTAGATGCTTATAAAACAATTATACTATTAATTAATTACAATAAATGATTACAAAAAACAAATACCAAGTTACTTTAAATATAACAGGGTAATAAAAATCCCTAGGTTTAGTGACAAGGGGATTAATTAAGACCAAATAATTAGGAGTAAAACAGGCAAAGATGACAAACAAAAAATAAAATTAAAAAACCTTTGGAAAGGAAAGGCAGAGCTTAAGTACACTTTGGTTGTATGTGAGACTACAAATTATGTTCCGGTTATTCAGCTGATATCCCACAGTCATCCAGGAAAGAAGTGAGGTGTGCCTCAGTGGTTATGACATAAGTTTTTCCAGAGTCAGTCTTCCTAGCTATTATTTTACCATCGCGCACAAAACAATGTTTAATAGCACGGGATCTTTTGCAGATTCCACGTAGTTTAAATAAGAGATTTTGTCTGAATCTGGTTAGACATTCGTTCACATAAACATTGGATTTCATAGCGACTGCAGCAGTGATAAGGTCTGACTTGCGGGAGCAGCTATCTAATCCACACGAATCTTTCTGTTATTTGTACCAGGTGATTTAGTACCCACTCTATAAGCTGACTTGATGTTACTTGCTTCGATTGAATAATTAAATTTAGTACGCAATTCCTGGATCACGATGACAGTACAGTCTTCTCTGTCAGTTTCATGGGGAAAATCATGTGATGAGATGATAACAGAATCAAGGAGTTTAAGTTGGTCTGATTCGTCTTGGGTTGCAGTGTGTTGCTGTTGTAGGGAGTTAAAATGGTTCTCTAACTTTTGTAACATATCTTCTTGCTTCTTAGAGGTTTCTGCTGATTTAGAGTTAGTAACCGAGATCTGAAGGGAGCTTAATTCATGTTCGAGGTGGCCGACTCTGGCAGACAGATCTTGGTAATCTTGTGCATGGCCAAAGCATCACTCTGTGGGTAACAGAGTAGCAGATGGGTAGCAGGTAGCAGAAATGGCAAAAATTATAGAGACGCTACGTCGGCCCCTTTCACAAGAGATACAGCAGCCTCCACACTGCTGTGTCACAGCTGTGGCCCGCGCCGGTAAAGGTACCTGCGGTGGTGGTGACGGCGGCGGTGGCGGCAGCAGAGATGATAGCGACAACGGAGGCGGTGGCAGCGACGTCGTCAATCAACTCAAGGATGACAGCAGTGTTAGTGACACAGAAACATTAACTGGAAGAGGAAGTCGACCTGCATCAGCATATTTTAAAACGATTCATGACCTTAACGAACGCGCTCATGCCAAGCACGAGATTGAAAATGATAATATTCTGAGTGACAGTAATTATGCCATGCGACTTACAGAGAACATTCACTTGCGGACCATCCCGAGTCGCTCGATCAGTGATCAAGAAACTGATGACGTCACCAGATGTTCCTGACAACACCAAACGCCAGGTTGGTGTGGCTCTTTACGTCGTAGAGTCACTTATGGACACATTGTGGAAGTGGGACAAGGACAACAGTGGGACCACCAGTCCCAGGGAGGAACAACACCAAGACGATGGCTGCTGCTGACACAAGGACCATTAGGTTTCTCAGTTTTTTTTTTATTTTTACATGCAAGCATGCTGATAAGTGTAATAAAAACAAACAAATGCAACAAACAGAACAATAAAGCACAAACGTGCAAAAACATAAAGGACACATGTACTATACACAAAAACACCGGCCGGAAGGGCCGACCACAAAACAACAATAATAACAAAACAATTTACAACAATACATTACAAACAACTTACAACAAGGAAGACAAACACAGCGGAATACAACTCAGAAATGACTCCAAAAACAGTAA
>WNGS01003707.1:7019-19451 GCA_020271785.1 Procambarus virginalis
AAGGCCATCAGTGAAATAGAGAGAAACCCGAAATATTTTTTCTCCTATGCAAAATCAAGATCAAAAACCACATCTAGTATCGGGCCCCTGCGAAAGGAAGATGGAACTTTCACCGATGACAACAAAGAAATGAGCGAGCTACTGAGGAAGCAATACGACTCTGTCTTCAGCGAGCCATTAAACGCACTAAAGATCGATAACCCAAATGAATTTTTCATGGATATGATACCAACATCAAATCATATATCAGACGTCACCCTATCCCCACTGGATTTTGAAGAAGCCATAAACAGTATGCCTATGCACTCCGCACCAGGCCCGATTCTTGGAACTCCATATTCATCAAGAACTGTAAAAAACCACTATCGCAGGCCCTTCACATTCTGTGGAGACAAAGCCTAGATACTGGCGTTATTCCTGATATACTAAAAACAGCAGAGATAGCACCACTTCATAAAGGAGGAAATAAGGCAGAGGCAAAAAATTACAGACCGATAGCACTAACATCGCACATCATAAAAATTTTTGAGAGAGTGCTAAGAAGTAAGATCACAAAATACATGGAATCACAGCATCTCCATAACCCCGGACAACATGGTTTCAGAACAGGGCGCTCTTGCCTGTCGCAGTTGCTGGACCACTATGATATGGCATTAGATGCTATGGAAGACAAACAAAACGCTGATGTAATTTACACAGATTTTGCAAAAGCTTTTGATAAATGTGACCATGGTGTTATTGCCCATAAAATGCGCTCAAAAGGAATTACCGGAAAAGTAGGCAGATGGATCTACAATTTCCTGACCAACAGAACCCAATGTGTAATAGTCAACAAAATAAAATCCAACCCGTCAACCGTTAAGAGCTCAGTCCCCCAGGGTACTGTGCTTGCTCCAGTACTTTTTCTCATCCTCATATCGGACATAGACAAGAGCACAACCTATAGCACTGTATCATCCTTTGCAGATGACACTAGGATCTTCATGAGAGTAGGCAACATAGAGGACACGGCGAACCTCCAGTCAGATGTAGATCAGGTCTTTCTATGGGCTACAGAAAATAATATGGTGTTTAACGAAGACAAGTTCCAGCTCATGCGCTATGGAAAAATGAAAATATAAAAACGAAACCACGTACAAAACTCAGGCAAATCATAACATAGAACGAAAAGGCAATGTAAAGGATCTGGGTGTACTCATGTCGGAAGACCTTACCTTTAAAGAACACAATAAAGTAGCCGTCACAACTGCAAGAAAAATGACAGGTTGGATAACAAGAACTTTTCACACTAGAGATGCTATACCGATGATGACACTTTTCAAACGCTTGTGCTCTCTAGAGTGGAGTACTGCTGCACAATGACAGCCCCTTTCACTGCTGGTGAAATTGCTGACCTGGAGAGCGTGCAGAGGCCTTTACTGCTAGAATCCACTCGGTAAAAAAACATCTAAACTATTGGACCGACTTAACACTTTAGCGCTTTGGGCGCAGCGTAAAAAACGAGAGCGAACCTGTGCTTGGCGTCGCGCGCTTAAGCGGTAGGAGCGAAAAGTGTCTACTCTTTTTTACTGTCCTGACACTAATTGTAGACCTACGTATTTAAATTTGGTATCACTGTTTCGCAATAGAATTCTCTATAAGAACATACATATAAAATACTGCCAAACAGAACTGTTTGAAACAGTTCAAACAGAAACAGAAGCTCTCGCCAAACTGTTTGGCGAGAGCGCCAAACAGCAACAAATGTTTCCACTCTCTTAATGATTGCGATGACCACATTTATCCTACATCATTGATTATGGTATCATTGGAACCGCAATAAAATTCTCTATACGGACATATGCATATAAATATAGAATCAATGTCGCAACCAACCCACAAGACGGTTGGAAGTGGCTGAAGTGTTACCCGCGGCGGCATATCGGCGCCATACATTGTTTATACCAGATGAATCACTGCCATGCCGTTTTCTTTAAATAGCTCTTCGGTTATTAGAAAAAACGTAAATTTCATGGTGAACATTTTGAGACTAACTAAAGAAAATCGCATAATACATAAAAATTTATACAATTATTTAACCATTCGACGCACGCGCTAGTCCAGAGGGCAGAATCAGGTGAAAAAGATTGGACGCTAACGCTCGTCCGCTAAGCGCGAAAGTGTTAAGTAGCCTAAATCTGTATTCCCTTGAGCGCAGGCGGGAGAGATATAATAATTTACACGTGGAAAATATTAGAGGCTGGTCCCAAACCTGCACACAGAAATAACATCACATGAGACCAGAAGACATGGCAGATGTGCAGAATACCCCCGTTGAAAAGCAGAGGTGCAACTGGTACTCTGAGAGAGAACTCTATCAACATCAGAGGCCCGAGACTGTTCAACACGCTTCCACTACACATAAGGACTAACTGGCAAACCCCTCACAGTGTTCAAGAGAGAACTGGATAAGCACCTCCAAAGGATACCTGATCACCAGGCTGTGACTCATACGTCAGGCTGCGAGCAGCCGCGTCCCACAGCCTTGTTGATCAGTCCGCAACAGGGGCCTGGTCGATGACCGGGCCGCGGGGACGATAAGCCCCGAAGCACCTCAGGTATCCTTAAGGTAACCCTATCCCCTCCCTGGAGGGGGAAGGTGGAGCCCCAGACCCCACTGTCGGCAACCCAACCATTAGTTCTCAGGCTGAGGGATCTGGTGCGGTCGTGCCTCTGGCTCCTGTTTGCAGTTGCAGTTTGTGCCTTGTGGTGTGAGCTGTCCCTTCCGGTGGTGTGTGGGCCAGGAGTATTATTCCACGGTGCTCGGGCTGCATACGCCTAGGTTATCTTTCCTAGTGCCCTTGGGGCTTAGGGACACCTTCCCTGGGTCACCTTGGGGTCTACCTCCGCTGTGCCGTGTACTGCTCGGTACTTGGCCGCCCTTGGGATCGGCTGGGGTTTTTTCTTGCCCTTGTTTGTCTCTGGGTAGGGGGTAGTTTTCGTTGCTGGCAGGGGCGCGGTTACTGCACAGCTAGTTTTCACCATTAACAGCAACCGGCTCTGTTCCGCCCGGTACGTTGTCCTCTTGCAGGGTTTTTTTTTGTTTTTGTTTTCGCCTGGTGGGGGGGATCTGCCTGTTTGGTCCCCCCATCACTGTTCTTGGGGTTGTCTCATTCTTGTTGTTTTGGTGGTCCTCCCCGCTTGGCCCCCGTGAGTGTACACGTCCCGGGAGTTCAGCTATAGCAGTTTGTTTGGTAGTTTTGGGTGCCGGTTCGCAGTACCCTGCCTGGGCTTCCCTTAGCGAGTTACCAAGGCTAAGGGCCCTGGAAAACCCCACAGTGGCTACGTGGTCTGATGGATGTGACCCCTGAGTTCCCCCTCGCGTCCTGCGAGTTTGAAGGTTGCTCTGTCCCCTTGTCTCAGGGGGACACTCACCGGTTGTGCCTCCACCATGCTGCCTGTTGGGTCGGTGATTGTTTTGACCCGGAGTCGTGCGACGTGTGTTGTCTGTACATTCTCCAGTTCACCCAGGCTACTGTGCCTGATATGCGGGTGAGGGCAGCTGAGGCGTTGCATGCTCGCTTTAGGTTGCTGCAACGTGCTAGGTTGGTTGCTGCCCCAGATGCCCCGAGACTGCCTCGTTTTGGTTATAGGGACCCGGACTTGGGGTGGGAGTCGCTTCGGCTCTGGTTTCGTCCGCCCCTCCGAGTCCTTCCCCTTCTGTTGCCCGTTCGGTTCCCCCCCCCCCCCCTTGCTTCCGGCTCCTAAACGTCTGAGGGTTTCGGAGCCGGGCTGGGTTTAGTTGGTTGTGAGACTTGGGCAGTCTCAGGGGTGTCCCTTCTGGGGCGGTGGCAGAGGCATTCGAGCTTGGTCCTTCTGCCGAAGCTTCTGGGTCTGGCCAGTGGCCCCTCCCCCTTGTTCCTGCTTTTTCGGCTGTGCCACCATTTCTTTGGGGTGGGGCTCAGGAGGACGGCTCGGCCCCGGGCCCTCTGGGCGAGGTTCCTGGGGTTGGGGAAGGGTTTGCTTGGGGCCTTGGGCCCAATTGGACCCTGCCTGGGTTTTTCTACCCCTCTGAGCGGGCTTGGTGTTACAAGGAGAGGGGTTCTCTTTCGCTCCCTCCGTGTATGAATTGGATTTGGTGTCCACCCCTCCCCGGGTTCGGTTCCGTGATCCCGAGGGTTCTTCGGTTCCGTCTTTCCAGAGGTTTCTGGCTTCCCGTGTTTCATCTTCGGAGGTGTGGGAGGCCTTGCCGGCTTACCTCTTGCGTGACCCGGATTATGCCTTCATGATGGATCCGCGTTCCTTCGTGTATGGATCCCCTGGTTCATGCTGGTTTCGTTATGAAGTTCTGGAGTCATCCTGGTTTGCAGACTGTCCTCTCTTTTCGTTAGAGGCTTGGCACATGTTCTGTCGGTCCCGCGCGCTTGAGTGGCGAGAGGTTTCTTCGGCATTGCAGGTTTTCCTGGGGGGCGCTTTCGAGCATCTAAATGCTTGTTTGTTCGCCCCTGCCCTTCCGCGGGATGTTGGTGTCGTGCAGCTTCACGTGCAGGTTCCTTCCCTCTTGACTGCCTTGATTGCGGAGGATTTGTGGACTTGTGACCTGCTTGCTTCGGCTCTGCGTTTCTTTTCCCTCCTTGAGCTGTCTTCAGATTGGCTCGAGTTGGATGTGGGAGCGCTTGGGGCCTCTGCCGGGTCCGGTGCGCTGCCCTCTGCTGTGCGGGCGTCGTCTGCTTTGTTGAAACTCTTCGCACCCATCCTGCGTGATGCGGTTTCGCGGTTCTATGCTTCTTGCCTCGCGTGTCGTCAGGCGGTGCTGGCTTCCTTCTTGGAGTCCGCCTAGGCCCCTGGCTCTTCGTTTGTCCTCACCCTTTTGTCCGTTGCTGTTTGCGGAGTCTGCTGTGGGGCAGTATCTGCAGGCGGCCTTAGTCAGTTGTCGGCCTATGTCAGAGTTAGTGTGGCTCCAGGGCTCGCAGGGGGCCTTCCCAGAAGAGTCATGCCATGGCTTGGGGGTCTTTTCGTCGGGGTAGCCCTTGGTGCCAGATTCGGGGCTGGCGGCGCCTTCAGTTCCAGCTGTGGCTGGACGGAGTGGGGTCCATCCTGTTCGCCGCCTCGGTTCTCGCAAGGCGCGTCGGCCCTTTCGCGGTTCGTCCAATTGACGGGGCGATGGGGGGAGCCGCCCAGTTTGCCCACACCTGGTCCCACGATTCATGGGCTTTTCGGGTTGTTTCGTGCGTCCTGTGGTGGCGTTGGGTGGCTCTTCCTCCCTCGGAGGGGGGGTGTTCAGGCTGGTTGGGTAGGCCTCTCTGCGCTCTGTCGGGTCATCTCGGAGTGGGTTCGCTTGGGCGTGGTTGAAACGACGTCGTCCCTCAGGTGGGTTTCCCGCCTGTTTCCGGTCCCGAAATGGGATTGTGCGGACCTCCGTTCATTCTGAACTTGTCCCGTCTGAACTCGTGGGTTTGTGCCCCTCCTTTCGGATGACTACGCTGTCCCAGGTCCGTCTTCTTTGGTGAGAGAGCGCTTGGATGGTGTCCCTGGATCTCAAGGATGCGTATTGGCACGTCCCGGTTCATCCGGGTTTCAGGGACTGCTCGGTTTTGTTGTGGGGCATCAATGTTCCTCTTTCGTTGTCTCCCTTCGGGTTGAATCTGGTGCCACGGGTTTTCACACGCCTCACTCGGTCGTGGTGGCCCGCCTGCGTCTGCTGGCCTATCTCGACGACTGGCTGGTTTGGTCTTCCAGCCAGTCCGCGTGTCTGCTCGCCAGGGATTTGGTTCTTTCCCAGCTCGCCGGGTTCGGGTTCTTGGTGAACTGGAGGAAGTCCCATCTGGTTCCCTCTCAGGTTCGGTCTTGGCTGGGTCTGGTTTGGGACACTCGCGCTGCTTCCTTGTCTCTTCCTCCGGCGGCTCTCTTGCGCCTGCAGTCCCGCCTTCGCCCATTTCTGAGGGGTTCCCGGGTCACGAGGCGGTTGCACGAGGGTTTGTGCGGGAGCCTGAACTTTGCCATGATGGTCTACCTGCCGGGCCGGGTGTGGCTTCGTCGGCTTTTCTGGTTCCTTCGGGGCCGGCCCTTTCACCTCTCTCGCGATCGTTGGGTTCGACCTCCAGGGGCTTTGTGTCGGTTGCTGCGTCGCTGGCTTCTTCTTCGGGTTTTTCGGGGTTTGGTGCCTTGGCGCCTTCCCAAGCCCTCGCTCGATGTGTATACGGATGCGTCGTCTCTTGGCTGGGGTTTTGTGACCAGTGCTCACCAGGCCGGCCAGGGGCGGTGGGGTCCGTCCTTCCGTCGGGCTCACAGCACGGTGCGGGAGTTCGCGGCGGTGTGGATGTCGCTCTGGAGGATTCGAGTCGCTCGCAGATTGACGATCAGGCTCCATTCTGACTGCTCCTCGGTGGTTCATTGTTTGAACCGGGGGGGTTCGATGCGGTCCTTGGCTCTTTGGGGCTGGTCGCTTCGGGTGACTCGTCTGCTGAGTTCTCAGGGTTTGGCTCTCCTAGCGGTTCATGGCCAGGGGCTATCCAATGTCCTGGCGGACGGCCTGTCCAGGTTCTGTCCCCTTTCCACGGAATGGACGGTCGATGCTGACTCCTTCAGTTGGCTGTGCCGGATGTTTGGGACTCCGGACGTGGATCTCTTCGCATCGGCGTGGTCGAGGTGTCTCCCAGTTTACGTGGCGCCCTTTCCCGACTGCAAAGCCATCGGGGGGTCGACGCCTTCCGGCAGGACTGGGCGAGGTGGGGTTACCTGTACCTCTTTCCCTCGGTTCCGCTGTTGCTCCAGGCCCTGACTCGCTTGGAGACTTACTGAGGTTGAGTTGTCCTGGCTCCTTGGTGGCTGGCCCAGCCTTGGTTTCAGGGGCTGCTTGCTCGGTGTCCGAACCCGAGGGTCTTCCCGCGGCTCCGCCTCTTTCAGAAGATCGGTCCAACCCTGTACGAGGCTGGTTCCATCTTCTCCTCGAGTCTTCACATCTGGTGTTTTTGACGCGGGTTTATCATTCCTTGTATGGTGCGCAGGTGGCTTCTTTGTTGGTCTCCCACCTGCGTGCTTTGTCTCGGCGACAGTATGAGGTTTCCTGGCAGTCCTTCCTGTTTTTCCTATCACTGCGTCGGTGTTCTTTGGTCTCTGATAGGGTTGTGCTGTCCTTTCTCTCTTGGTTGTTTCAGGACCGTCATCTTCTGCCGAATACTGTCGCTTCATATCGTGCGGCGTTGGCGGAGCCGCTTCAACTTGCTTTCGGTGTTGCGTTGTTTCACCTCCGGCCTGCTCATGCGCCGCCTGAGCCATCTTGGTCTTTGGACCGCGTGCTCTCGTTTCTCTCTTTGCCTCGGTTTGTTGTGGCCCTTCCGTTCGGGATTGCTTTTCTAAGGCTCTTCTGTTGGCATTGGCCTCGGGGGGTCGGGTTGGCGAGCTTCATGCTCTCCTCCGGCGGTGAGGTTTCTGCTCTTTCAGTCCTGGTGGTCGTTATGTTCGTTTGCAGCCATCTCCCTCTTTTCTGGCGAAGAATGAGACGGCTGTGTTCCGGAGGGGGCCGTGGGTTGTTGATGCCTGGTTGGTCAGGCCGGGGGTGCATCATGTGTTGTGTCCAGTTGTGGCTCTCCGCCGTTATTTGCGCGCCACGGCTTCCGTTGCTGGGGATGCGCTATGGATTGATCCGGTTTCCCTTCTTCCCTGTTCCCCGGGCTCGGGTCTCTCAGGTTGTCCGCAGGGTTATTAAGTGTAGCCAGCCTGCGGTTTTTCCCCGGGCCCACGACGTTCGTAAATTTGCTGCTTTGGCGGCTGTCTTTGGCAACATGTCTTGGGTGGACATTCGGGCCCGGGGTTTTTGGAGATCGAACAGGGTCCTGACTGCTCGCTACCTGGTGAATGTTCCTGAGCCTCGTCGGGCCTGCGTTGCTTTGGGTCAGCGGTTCCAGCCAGTTGACTCGACTTCACGTTGAGGAGTGAGGACAGCCCGCCGCTCGGGTAAGTCCCTGGTTTTTCCTTATCTTTGGGTAGTTAGCTCCAGGAAGCCGAAGGGGCTTCCCCCAGAAAACCAGCATTAAATGTAATGAAACGTCATTTTTTGGGCGAGTCCCGGAGGCTCCCCGGCATCCCTCCCTCCCTCCCTTCGGTCGGCGGTGTTTTTCGCGTTTTTGACATCCAGCCTAAAAACTAATGGTTGGGTCGCCAACGGTGGGGTCTGGGGCTCCCCCCTTCCCCCACCTGGGGAGGGAGGGGGTTGCGCAGACGGCGGCACGGCGACATGATGACGTCATGATGGTTATCTAATTTTTGTTTGGGGAGTTCTGTCCACCTGTTTTGGTCTTCGGTCGTAATAGTTTACCAGAATAGGGGTTTGTTTTGGGGCGCCTACCTTTCTGGGTGCCTATCCCAGTCGATGGCAGACATAGAATGCTCCCAATCATACGGGAGGTCTCTATAGACCATTGCTCCTCGTACCTCTCTAGAGGAGGCCAGGTTCTGGCTCGTGGTCCCCAGTAGGCAAGAACTCCATGCATTGACTGATGCCAGAAAGTTATACATATCCATTCAGCCTGGATAGCTCCGGGGAGCCTCCGGGACTCGCCCAGAAAATGGCGTTTCATTACATTCAACGCTGGTTTTATAGAAACAATATATGATATGTTTGTCTTCACTAATCATTATGGGGGATACAGAGTTATATAAAAATGTTTGTTGATGATGATAAAGTACCAGGGAATATATGAGACTTAATATGACTGTCATGACCTGGACAAAATACTGTAAGTGAATGGCATAATACATGTCAGATGGAATTGAGTGAGGATAAATGCCAAGATATGGAATAGGAAGAATTATGCCACACACAACTTACAGTTTACGTGAAAAAGACATTAAAGAATTGGTAGAGTTAGGAGTGGTTGTGGACACTCAAGTGTCACCAGAGGACTACATAAAGCTCATTGTACTCATAACTCATAAAGACTTATAAAGCTCTAAGCTTTGGGGCTTAGCATCCCCGCTGCCCAGTCATTGTCCGGGCCTCCTGCTACACTTTTCAAGTTCAGAATCATTTTGAAATACTAAAAATGTTAATGACTTATGTGAGACGTTTTCAAATGGACTGTATGAATGCACCAGATGTATGTACCCATATCTCAAGGACATTAATAAACTAGAAAGGGTACAAAGAAACAGTATTAAACTTCTGGAACTGAAAAAATGCCTCTGAGGAGAGGTAAAATTGGATATCATGAGGCATAGGGGACATTCACTGAGAAATATGTATACAGTACAGTATTTGGAAAGACTGAAGAGAGGTTTGTTGAGATTGACAAAATGTGCAGTTCAAAACTACATTCAGTTTCATAAACTTTGAACTGAATAAATTCTTCCCCAAGGCTGGGTTCCATATCTTTAGGATAGAAAAAAATCAAGTGATATGCAACCTGTTGCAAATCATCATTCCTCGATTGCAAAAGATTTGATTGATTAGCTACAGAAAACTTTGATATGAAATGGTTCATGTGCTGATCCATCAAGAATCTACATTTTTGCATTCTGTTTATGTTTTCTGGTTGTCTCTTCCTTGTAGGATAAGATGCCAACCTTGAGAGTGCCATTCTTTGCAAATGTTGCGATGCATCAAATTCTTTCAGTATTACAAATTACTTACCTTGGATTGATAAGATAATAATAAGATATACAATAATTAGATTGTTGGGTGGTTTAATGATTTCCATGTTGTAATGTGCATTGTAAGTCACTGTTAAAATGTGTAGAATGGTGAATGAAAGCAGGCTAAGTGATGAAGAGCAGAGAAAAAATAAATGATTGGATATTGTATGGGTAAATGTGGGATTATATTTTGTGCCCATTGAAAGTCACTTTGATTATGAAAGCAATTTAATGCAATCACAATTTTTTATTAATATTTTAGTATAGAATAATACTTTATTACCCACAGACTCCACCTGTATGATGACTGTCACCCTCTAAGCAAAGTGGACACGGAAGTGGACTCCCTTATCCACACCGCCCTCTGGTTCCACAAACATGAACGTACAGCTTTGTAAATAATGAGCTGTACATATTAGCAGGTGTGAAATCCGAGCATTTTAACTTTAGATTTTGTACATAGTTCAGGGCCTATGGTTCAAATGCCACTAGACAAAAGTAACATTGCTAATGTCATATTCATTTGCATTGGTAGTGAATATCACAAAATGTTGTTTTGGCATTACACTGCATGAACAAATCCACAGGGGCCGTGACAAGGGTTCGAACCTACGTCCGAGAGGATCTTGTGGATTTGTTCATTTGATGCATCACGCTATTGTGATTTCTGTGTGTACACTGCATGGTTTTGTTTTGAGAGATGGTTGTAAATTAGGTGGCAAAACGTGTTGCCCTAAGTGGACAATTGGCAACCCCCACCCCATACCCCAGGCTTAGATTTGTGATAAAATGGAAACTAGCAGCTAGCCTGTTCCCTCAGTGTTTCTAGCTGGTGTTGCCTGTCTTAACATCTGTTTTCTCTGCTGGGCACTTCATTGGTGTTACTAGAACATTACATTGTGTCCAGGGCGATGGGCATTTGCTTTGTTTCTATTTATGATGACCATATGCTGTTTAGAATTCCATTTTACTCGAACCATGACCCGGGGTTTCCTTTGCATTTCCCTTTATATGTGAGATACCTGTTCTGAGGGGTTGTGGGCTAGGTCTTGGAGGAGGTGGCTCCTCTTTAGTCATATCACTTTTGGGCAGTACACGAGTCTGTTAATTTTTCTGGGGGAGCCCCTTCGGCTCTCCGGAGCTTATTAGGCTGATATGCTAATGTCAGACCTTGGCATCAGTCATGTGCATGGAGTTCTATGGGCCTACCGGGGACCACGAGCCAGAACCTGGCCCCCTCAGTAGAGGCAAGGGGAGCAATGGCCTATAGAAACCACCATGTGGTTGGAAGCATTCTATGTCTGCCATCGACCGGGTTAGGCACCCAGAAAGGTAAGCGTCCCCCAAAAAAACCTATTCTGGTGAAAATTGCTACCACAAGCCGAACAAGTGGATAGAACTCCCCTAAAATAAATGAGCAAACAATCATGACATCACACGTCGCCGCGCAGCTCCAACCTCCCCGGGAGGGGGGAAGGGGTAGCCCCAGACCCATCGCGCCTGCTATCCACCCCCAGTTCTAATGCTGATGCTAACGGCTGAGGTCGTGTGCTCTGGCTCCGGTGGTTGTTTCAGCACTGTACCTCGAGTGTGGTGTCTGTCTTCTAGGTGGTGCGTGAGCCGGGAGTGTTTCTTCAGTACTCGGGCTGCATGCACTTAGGGTTTCCTTCCCTAGGTGCCCTGTAAGTACTGCCCTTGGGGCTTGGGGGTTCCCTTCCACAAGTTCCTTGGGTTCTGCCCCTGCTAGTCCGTTTACTGCTTGATTTTCGGCAGCCCCCTTGTGTGCTCGGGTATTCTGTCTCCCTTGTTCACCTAGGGGTAGGGGGCAGTTTTGAACTGGCGGGGCGCAGAGTACTGCGCAGCTAGTTTTCACCTATTACAGTATAGCGGCCGGCTCTGTTCCGCCTGGGTATGCTGTCCTCTTGCGGGGTTTCCTTTTCTTTTTGTTTTCTGCCTGGTGGGGGGGGGGGTCTGCCTTGGTTCTTGCCCCCCTGTGTACTGAGTACTCTTCCTTCTTTCGGTGGTTCCTCCTGCTAGGTCCCCATGAGTGTACACGTCCCGGGGGTTCAGTTCTTAGAAGGTTGTTTGGTAGTTTTGGGCGCCAGTTAGCAGTACTCTGCCTGGGTTTACCTGAGCGCGAGTCTTCTTCAAGTAAACGCTCAGGACCCTGGGAATCCCCACAGGGACGTGTTGGTCTGATGGATGTGACCCCAGGGTCCCCCCCTCGCTTTGTGTGAGTTTGAGGGGTTGCTCTGTCCCCTTGTCTCAGGGTGACTCACTGTTTTGCCTCCATCTGCTGCCTGTGGGGTCGGTGGCACCTTCGACCTGGAGCCCTGCGAGTTTTGTTGCTTGTTTGTGGCTTGCTTACCCAGTCTTATGTTGACTATGTGGGTGCAGGCAGCACGGGCAATGCCCATCGTGTTTCTGTTTGACAACGCTCTAGGTTGTTGCTCCCCCGGAAGCCCTGAGGCTACCTCGTTTTGGTGACGGGGCTTGAGGGTGTTAGTTGCTTCGCTCATTATCTCGTGCGCGTTCCTGGGCCTAGTCAGGCCTGTGTCCCTTTGGATCGGCAGTTGCAGCCGTTTGTCTCGACTTAGAGTTGAGGAGTGAGCGATGGCCGCCTCCCGGGTAAGTCCCTTTACTTTCCTCTGTGGGGAGTTAGCTCCGGGGAGCCGAAGGGGCTTCCCCCAGAAGACCAGCGTTGAATGTAATGAAACGCCATTTTCTAGGTGAGTCCCGAGGCTCCTGGCATCCCTCCTTCCCTCCGGTCGGCGGTTTTTTCACATTTTTTGACATTCAGCCCTGGGTGGTGGATAGCTG